>JAMQGT020006516.1:0-10821 GCA_024447675.2 Pterophyllum scalare
ACATCCAATAAATTTCATTCCACTTCACGATTGTGTCCCACTTGTTGTTGATTCTTCACAAAAAATTAAAATTTTATATCTTTATGTTTGAAGCCTGAAATGTGGCAAAAGGTTGAAAAGTTCAAGGGGGCCGAATACTTTCGCAAGGCACTGTAAAGGTAACCAACAGGAAGTTGTGACGTTCATGAAGAGAGTGCTGAACAGTTTTTTTTTTCTTTGTGCAACCACAACACACCACGTGAGTCATGCACACTTCATATCACACTGATTTCTTATGTGTAACTAATGCCAGGTGGTTCTTGTAGTTTTAAAATCGAGGAAGTCAGCCTTTGCCTGCCAGAAGGAGGAAGCTGAGTAGCAGAAAACATCATGTGAGCGTTCTTTGATTTCCCGTCCCTCGGCGAAGTCCGATTTCTTCCTCTGCTGTTACCGGCACGCTGCCCACGTCCCATTTCCTGCCCACCATGCAGGGCCACGCAGCCTCAGCTGGGAACCGTCAGGGTTTATCATTGATTTCAAACTGAGTCAGCACTGAGACATAGAAAGTCCAGCTGAGACAAAGAGGGAGAATGTTGGTCTGCGGCACCTGATTCTCTCTCACGAGTTCGCTGCTATTGAACGTGCGCACAAAAATGTTGGCTCGATTGGTCCTTTATTTCAGTCTGATGATTGGTAAGTTTTCTTCATTTAATGACAACGTTTTCCTCTAAAGTGTGAGAGTGTGCACTCAGGGGTTTCTTTAGCATTTGGCTGCTCTGGAGCTAAAATTAGTTTTAAAATGAGTGTCACAGGAATCGTTAACAGTTGTACTTTTTTCACACTTTCAGTGTGTGATCCCACACGTGCGCGTGATGTTAACACCACCGTCGGCAACTCGGCGATCCTCGACTGCAGCATGGATAAACGTGTAGTGGAGAGGGGGAATCTCCGCTTCTACTGGCAGGATGACCGGCATTTTGTCCTATATTCTTTCAATGTTGGAAGAATGATCACCGACCATGTGAGTGAAGCCTATCTACAGCGAGTCTCGGCCTTCCCTCAGGACATAACTACAGGGAACATCTCCATCGTCATTAAAAACGTGACGCTGGACGATAATGGAAGAACTTTCAGCGCATTTGCAGCAGTGTTGGACGGCAGCGGGACGAGGCAGTACCACCTGCAACACACACTTTTGTGTCAGACTACTTTACATGTGGCCGGTGAGAAAAGCTTCAGTTTCCTTCCCAAAAACAGGAAAGAACTATTACTGTCTTACAGGCTTGGCTAGCAACCGATGACCTCATCAGAAAACAAAAATAAGCACCTATAGTCAGCACAGATCACATTTCATCATCATTTTCCACTTTAGAAACTGGACATGATGAAGTGAGCAAACACGTGTCTCCCCCATCAGCTACTGTTAGCATCATGCTTTTGTTATTGCTAGCATTTAGCATAAAAGCTGTTTCCAGCCCATATGCTAAATGGAGCTAACAGGGTGAAGCGGCGTATTTAGTATTAACTTCCCATCCCAGCCAAAACAAACAAATCCGCAGTGCCTGCTTTTCCTTAAACACAGGAAATGACATCATGTTCCCCTCTGTCCTCAGTGCCTTACCACACACCTACGCTAGAAGTTGACACAATGAGCGCAGTGTGCTCCATCCAAGGAGGATTTCCTGCCCCCGAGATACAGTGGCTCCTCCGCCACAACAGCTCCCATCAGTGGGTGGAGTCGAGGAGCGTCCACACTACAATGCTGCAGAACTCCCACAGTCACCTCTTCAGCTCCCGCAGCACCCTGCGCATCCCAGCAGGTGCTCATGAGGCCGTGAGCTGCCTCAGCCACAACCCCACCTTAAACCGGACTGTGAGCGCCACCCACACCTTCAACAAAGGTACGTTCAACAGCAGTGTGATGGGCGAGCGCTCGTCCCATTATCAAAGTGATCAAATATAATAATATGCAAATATTTTCTTCGCACATCACATATGGACTAAAGACGTACAGCAGTGTAGAGTCCAGGTTACTTTAAATAACCTGGTAAAAGGTTTGGAGTCAGTCCTTTAAAGAGGCGAGTGTGCATATACTGTTGATAAAGTTTGCCATTTAAAATCTGTGGAAAGCATATTTTTGAATCAGGAACAAGTCTGATTTTTCTTTTCAAATCAAAGGGTTTGAGTTTATTTTTCTTTGCTCCATGTTGATGTTCGGAAACTGGATGTGATGAACTGCAAACTGTCACTCACACTTATTCCCACCGCTCCACAAAGAAACAATAACACGTTTTTAACAGATTTGAATTATTAGACAGTAAAAGCGTAAAAGGCTCCTTCAGTGTTCACTCAGACGCTTCCTGCCATGTTATTATTCATATTCTGGTGTATCTGTATCACTTCTCTCTGCGTTCCTGTGCAGAAGGTTCAGCTGACGTATGTTTTTAGGAAGCAGAAAGTCCCTCTGAGACTAATTTAAGACTAATTTACGAGCAGTCACATTTACTCAGACTCCCACTCTGCAGTTAACTACTACCTGTAGGTTATTACTGGAAAACGAGACGTCAGGTTTCGAAGCTGATCCTGTTCTGACTCAGGGGACCATCATTTGTAAACTAGCTCGGTTCACACACACACACACACATGTATGTGCAGAGATCAGAGTCAGTCTAATCAAGGCAGAAAAGCCCCTTAGTGGGAAAGTACAGACAGTGGGTTTAACTTTTATACCATTCTCATTTCTGCCTTTACATGCAGCATTAAGTGAGCTCTAGCCAAAGGGGCCACTAAACAGCAGAACTCCATGTTCATGCTTAAATGAATAACATCATGCAGCCCATGTGATCGTCATATCTGCAGGAGATGGAAACTCTGCTCGGTGTCAGGTTGGTGGTAAACCAGCAGAATTGAAGGCTCTGTGCTCCTGAAGAGGACGAACGCCGTTATCCTACCGAGTAATGAAAGAGTACGGTCACACTGAACTCCTCCGGCCTGTGAAAGCACAGACACCGAGCTGCTCTGATGTGCTGCTGCTGCTGACACCTGCTGGACACGCAGCAAAGTGCAGCCGTCAAGTCATTCGCACCCAGGATGACAGATTTATTTCTGTGTTAATACAACCATCTACATGCTAACTGGACTCACACTTACACACTCCAGCCTCATTAACCCAGTCACACACACATCCTTACAGTGCATTCTTCTAACATTCATACACTCTCACACTACGTGGATAGGTGGATGTGCTTTGGTTAAAACCACATCTGTTTGTGTGTCTGTCTGCAGGTGCAGCAGTGAGGAGCTCACCTGGAGGTCTGATAGCAGCTGCTGTGGCTCTTCTGACAGCTCTACAGCACCGTGACTGTGATTAAAAGCATGTGTGTATATTATTTCTATATGTAAATACTCTGTAATTTATTTTTCTCGCCTTGTAGATATTTAGCTCTTCACGTGGTCTTGAAAGGTGCTCAGAGTTTGTTGGTTTGGTGCTGGTGTTTAAATGTTGGTGCTAAAAATGTGATTATGAGCTCAGGAAAACACCTTCATTAAAAAATGATCTATCCTTTTTTTTTCTCACTCTTTCTTCCTACCCTGTCCTTTCTACCTGTCAGGCCTGGTGTAAACAAATAAAATAAAATTAAAATACAAACATTAACAAGAGTAGCCTATTGGAAAACTTACAGGGCTATTCTTGGAAGAGCAAATATGTTTGGTACACCAGAGCATTCGGATCATAATCCGAATGCAAAAACTGCCAGACATGGCAGGCTTATTAAAAAAAAAAAGAAAGAAATTATCTAAAAAAAAATGTGATAAAAATCAATCAGAATGAAATAGTGAGATGATGTGTGGATATCTATGAAGGCCTTTAACAAACAGCGTGGTGGAACGTAGAGCGCCGGGCCGAGTCCCGTGTGCTGATCTGAAAGTGCATGTGATCAAATCAAACCCAGCCTTATAAATGCCTTTACCACACACACCACTTATAACCCAAATAAATGGTCTTTAGTTAGTTTTAGTCATCAGTTTCGTCCATCTTAAACTATCACAGTCTTAAAGCTGGTCCACATAAAGAGTTTTATTAGAAGTGTTTTGATGTCCCACAGAACAGAGAGACTATTTTATGGATCTGAGACGGTTCACAGATTGTTTTGGTGAAGTTTAATCTCCACAGATGATTAAATCATACCGTCCTCCTGCGGTTTCTGTGACCTCATTAACAGCAGTGGCTGATCTCTGAGAGCTTCCTGGACTCACTGCAGGCAGATTTCTACTAAACTTTAAAACCTCAGTTTTGGACGGAAAAATCTTTGATTCATTTTGAAGCCTTATTTGAACTTTTGGACAGAAGCCATTTTTATTTATTTATTTATTATATTTTTATTGAAGAATAAAAATTAATTCACTTTAATAGGCATTGTTTATTTGATATTGTGATGTCACATTAATGTTAACAATACATTTGATTAGTTTCAAACTCAACAAGGTGATGTTGACAGGTGGGCAGGCTTGACCAGGTGAGGGAAGACTGAAATAACTGTTGACTAATCGACTAATTGATAAAATAATTGACGGATTAGTCGACTACCAAAATAATCTTCCGCTGCAGCCCCGCTCAGGTCCCAGAAATGCAGAACCATCAGACCTTTTTATCCGCGAGCCGTCAGACTCCTGAACACATCACAATAACTCACCAGCTCCTTCATCCCGTAAAACAATCACAGAGCAACAAATATTAAACTGTGCACATGCCTCAGCAATAGTGCAATATTCTAGTCCTGCAACACTTCAAACATATGTGAAATAAAATTTGCATGAATTATTAATAGATACAGTGGGTACAGAAAGTATTCAGGCCCCTTTAAATTTTTCACCCCTTGTTTCATTGCAGCCATTTGCTAAAATCAAAACTCAGCACTCAGTCAGAACATACGTACCTCTGTTGTTTCTTTCTCTGAAGCTGAGATCCCACAGCCTGCTGACTTCTTCTCCCACCGTGGTCTCCAGCTCAGCCATGGCCTCCTCGGTTATAAACTGGTCACTGTTCACAGTCACATCAGGCCAGTTTTTCACCTGGGGCTGATTGTTGGTAAGAGGGAGGATGTTCTCCAGGAACCTGAAGGGCTCTCTGGAGAGTGAAGCTTCATGAAGCTGCAGCTTCTCCTTTATGTGTGTAATCTCTCCCTCCAGTTCCTTAATGAAGCTTTCTGCTTCAGTCTCATTTTTTTTCTGCCTTGCCTCAGTCGCCTCAGTCAGCATGGTGAACTCTGTCTTAATGTGCTCCATCCAAGCATTCATCACTCTCCTGCTGCACGATAGCACCTCCTCAGCTTTCTTTCTGCTGGTCTTCACTGAGTGATGAACCTCCTGGATTTTCTGCTGACGCTCCTGGATCTTCTGATCCATGCCTTTCTTTTCTAATCCCAGCTGAGTTTTCCTCCTTGCAGCCTCGTCCTCCAGAGTCACTATCTCATGTGCTTGATGATCACGACCTTCACATGACTGACAGAGAAACGTTTGCTCCACTCTGCAGAACAGCTCCAAGGGCTCACCATGATCCTGACGTCCTCTGCTCTCCAGGTTGTCATCCGGGTTCGATCAGCTTGTGTTTCTTCAAGGCTAAAATCCTGTGATGAGGCTCCAGATGTGTTTGACAGTAGGACATGAAACACACTAAGCAGGATTTCAGGGCTCTGACCTTTGCCCCTGTGCAGATACCACAGAGTACATCTCCATTTCCTGCTTGTTCACCTTTGCTCATCTTTTCAGCCATCTCAGCGACGACGGGGTTAACCCGAAGTAAAGGTTAGCTGTAAACCTTCTCTTTGCACAGAGGACACTGAGGGACGGTGGTCAGAGTTGCCCCAGCGGGCTGTGATACAGTCCAAACAGAAGTTGTGTCCACAGGAGATCATCACAGGTTTAGTGAACACACTCAGACAGATGGGACAAAGAAGAGTGTCCTCAGACCCCTGAGCTGAGGCAGCAGCCATGGCTGCAATATACAAGACAGACATCAGAGCATCATCAGAAAGATGTCAGAGCGCTTAAAGGAGCAGCATGAAGACAGTTTCTATACATACAGCATATAAAATCATTGAAATAAATCACATAAAATAGAATAGTTAAAATGCAGCTCTACCTTTTGTGTCAGTTTCACCAAACCTGTCAGAGGTGTAAGGGAAGGTTAGAAGCAGGTGTCTATTTTCTTCTATTTTCTACTTCAGTGTCTCCTCCCAGTTCTCTGCAGGTGAATCATCATTTAGAAAACACACCATGAAAACTTCACAGATTAAACAGGTTCACTAAGACTCCCACAAACACAACAAGAACAGTTAATATTGAACTCCTGGACTCACATTTCTGTACTTTAGCTTCCAGAAAACAACGTGGATAAAAAGTCAGACGTGGCAGAAGGAACAAAGGTGAGTTCTGACCCCGCCCACTGAGACTAAGAACGCAGATGTTCCTGTTTGTTCCTGCATCGGTGATCTGCGTTTCCTCTCCGCTCCTCAACTGGCAGCTAATTAATGTCTGACTGCTGGAACATATATTCAGCAGACTCGTGCAGCATCGAGTAAATGGAATAAAATGGAATTGAATTGGTTCCTAGGATACTTCAGAGTAGAATGGGAGGCAGAGCCTTCAGCTTTCAGGCCCCTCTTCTGTGGAACCAGCTCCCAGCTTGGATTCAGGAGACAGACACCCTCTCTATTTTTAAGATTAGGCTTAAAACTTTCCTTTATTTCCTGGGGGGTTCCCATGATGCACTGAGTGTTTCTTTTTACTCTGTTTATACTTCACTCTGTATTTAATCATTATTATTAATCTCTGCCTCTCTTCCACAGCATGTCTTTTGTCCTGTCTCTCTCCACTCAGCCCCAACCGGTCACAGCAGATGACTGCCCCTCCCTGAGCCTGGTTCTGCTGGAGGTTTCTTCCTGTTAAAAGGGAGTTTTTCCTTCCCACTGTCACCAAGTGCTTGCTCATAGGGGGTCATTTTCACTGTTGGGTTTTCTCTGTGTTATTGTAGGGTCTTTACCCACAATACAAAGCGCCTTGAGGCGACTGTTTGTTGTGATTTGGTGCCTTATAAATAACACTGAATTGAACTGAACAGAGTGCTCGGACCTCTGCATTGGAGAAACCAAACAGCCTCTTCACAAATGAATGACACAACATAGAAATGCCACCTTAACAGGACAAGACTATCAGCTGTACATCTGTATCTAAAGGTCAAAGGTCACTCTTTGAGGATGCCAGTGTTCACATTTTGGACAGGGAAGACAGATTGAAAGAGGAGTAAAAGAAGTTTCTGTGTCCACTGTAAACACTGAACAGAGGAGGTGGATTATCAACTTTCCCCCACTGACCTGAGCTCCCTCCCCAGGTATCTCAACCCCCATTTACACCTTTCTTCTGGTGACCTCAATAGGTCCCTTGATAGGTTGGGGTGACGTCTCACAGTGGCTTCACCCAAAAACCCTTGTTAGTAACAACCCACACCTCCTTTCACATGAAGTAGTGGGTCAACAACCACCTCCACACAGGGGTCTAAATACCTGTGTCTCTCCACCTGTTGGTTTTGGAGCTGAAGAAGCCTCGTTGATGAACGGTGAAACATCTGCTTTATGTCTACCTGCTGCTTCTGTGTCTCAGTTCTATCCAACACAACACAAACTTCCAGCAGGAGCAGCATTTCTGTCGTTTCTCTGGAAGAAATTAATCAAATGTAGCACTCACCACATGACCCATCAGCCTACAGTAGTTAGAGATGAAACACATTCCTTTAAGGGCACATCTACAAAGTTAGGACCACTGTGTGTGACAGAGCTGCTCATGGGCAACCATCGATGCTGATACATAATTTTACAGATTATACTCCACAGTGTGGAGGAGGGTTTATTAAACACAGCAGATTACTGAGCAGCAGGCTGCTGGAAACACTGTTTCAGGTTAAAGTGTGGATTTATACCTGTAGGAGACGCCGCCGGCAGGAAGAATTTTAGGTATTTTTTTCTTCTCCATCTCCTGTGTTCCTGCTGTCAGGGGGCTCCTCTGTAAACAGAGGTGCACCTGAGAGTCGCTGACAGATATGTGAGCTTTGATCACTTTAAAACATTAAATGATGCTTGTTTTATAGATAAGGTTTAATTTATTAATCAAAAGATGGATCGCGAGGTTGGCACTGGAGCCACCACTAGAGGGCAGTGTGGTGCTTCATAGATGCACGACAAACTGCCGTCAGCAAAGGGAACTCGACACTGGGATAGTTTACCAGCAGCTACACATTTAAGGCACAGCTCACATGGTGGGTGTGACCATTTTTAACTCATCGCTCTCTGCATCATTATTTGTTGCATATTTGTTTGTTTTTGTTTATCATGTTTTCTGTGACCTGCCCAGGGACTGCAGGAGTAAATGAGCAGTTTGTTATAATCTGGTGTGTTTACATCATGCATTGTTTGGTATACTGATGTTCATTAACGTGCGTGTCTCTGTTAATTGGAGGAAGCAAGTCCGCCTCTGCATTCTTCTCTGCGTTTTTAACCTTCAAACACATGAAGAAAGATGGTGTGCAGAGGAAGAGGGGAGCTGCAGGCTACTGTAAGAAGCAGCACCGCTGTTTTCTTTTCCTCCCACCGTCCAAATGAAAAAGGAAAATGATATTTATTTAATGTGGAATGGGTGAGCTGAGGCCAGCCCTGCGGCCAGCCTGGTTGTGGATGCTGGTGCATCATCACGGCATGCTGGGATAAAGGCCTGTTACTTCCTGTTTTCCCACAGACCGTAAAGAACATGGAAATATTAACAGTTATTCTGAGACCTGCTGCTTTAATGAAGACCTTCAGCTGACTGTTTCAAGGTCTTACTGTTAGCGATCCACTTGATGCTTCAGTCTGAGCAGAAACAGATGGAGATAAAATGTTGATAGTTCAGTTCAATTCAATTTTATTTATATAGCACCAAATTACAACAAAGAGTCGCCTCAAGGCGCTTTGTATTGTAGGTAAAGACGCTACAGTAATGCAGAGAAAACCCAACAGTGAAAATGACCCCTGTGAGCAAGCACTTGGTGACAGTATGAATACATGAGCAGGCCACATATTAGATGCAGAGAGGGTGATAGGAAAACTTTCTATGTGTGCAGGATGACATCATCACACTGAAATCACATTGTTATTGCCCCGCCCACTGATTGGTGGAGAGGTGACGTCTGTCTGTCTCTTAGCAGGATCACTCAGAAACTTAAGGACGGATTTTGATGAAAATTTCTGGAGTTGTTGGGGGTGTCAGAAGGAACAGCTGATAAATATTTGGTGGTGATCTGGATCATGATCCAGGAAGTTTGGGGAGGGTGAGGGATGGACTGGACTGAGAGCTTTTCTGGTTTGAAAACAGTTTTGTGTTCTTCAGTGTCTACACTCTGCTCCAGATTCACTTTACTGCCTATTTAACTTTTAGTCATGATCAGCCTGGTGATAAATCCATCTAACACAGACACATTCAGACTGCACAGGCACAGTTTGTGGGGTTTTTGCTTATATGTGTGATTTGTTGAGCTGCTGGAAACTTCAAAAACAGAAGAAGCAGTTCCTGCGCTGAGCCTCGTTCCTCCTCTAGATGCTGAAGTATGACCTCAACTTTATTGACACATGAATGCGTGGACACAATGACAGGAATGAGAATGACTTTTTAACCAGATGTGACCGTGTTAGGATGAGAAGGTGGAGTTCAAAGCTATCAGCCGCTAACACCACAGACTGTGTGGGAGCATCAGACACACACACACACACTGAGATACCTGCTGATCAGCAACATCCAATCAAAATCCCAGAATTTCACTCAGCAAACTTAAGCTCCGCCTTCCTAGACAGTCTGTTAGTCTAATGAAGCAGGCATATGATTGGTCAGATAATTCCCTCGCTCCAGTTATAGCTTCAAACATTTTCTTTTCCTGCTGAAATGTTGGACATGTTAACGTGGGAGTGCACAGGGACTGACTCAGGAAATATAAAATAAAGAGAATTAATAGTAAATTTGTTGAACTATTGAAAAAAAATCTTAACATGTTAATGAGATCAGAGTGCAACAGGGCCCCGGCAGGTGGAGGCCACAGAGGAAGGAGACCCTGCAGGGTCCAGAGCACCCTTTTCCTCCTTGCTTTTCCCTGGATAATTTTTCCTTTATTTCCCCCTTTCATGGGGTGCACGTTTATATTAAATATCTCAAATCGTGTTTGGAGGCACATAGGATGTCTCAGGAACCTTCTGTTGTGAACCTTCTGACAAAAGAACCTGCAGACCAGAGGACTGCTGGATCTGAACCAGAGGACCACTGGTGGACTGAGCTGAAGAGTCTGGTAAGGATGAGGGGGGGGGGAGGCTGATGAATGGTGACACATGTTGGGCCCAGCCCCCACCTGTCAGATGTACCTGGAGGTTTTGTTTTGCCTTTTGGTGTGTGCTGGGTGCAAAAAGTCACTGAGATCTGGTTTCATATCAGGGCATAGGTTTCAAGGGGTCAAAGTGCACAGGAGTCCCATGCAGTGCAATCACCGGCTTACCAGTGACCCACCTCCACCAGTTTAAGGGGACAAAGGGGAAAGATGGGTCAAAGTGTTTTTTGATGCAGGTCTTGGATAAATGTGTGCACTGCAGCTGCAATGTCATGATGACAATAACAATGTTAGTGAAAACATCAATAAAGACAAAAAAAAACCAAATGTGCAGAGGAACGGACTCGGCTTTGGAGCCAGCATCAAGTGGACGTTAGAGGAACTGCCCTACAGAAGAAGCCGTTCCTCTGCTGCAGGAGGAGGACAGAGGCGCTAGCAATACG
>JAMQGT020006517.1:0-10044 GCA_024447675.2 Pterophyllum scalare
ATAACCTGTTGCATTGATTGTTATTCAGCCCATAGAGAACACTAGAATATAATTTTCAGATTTGTACCATGAGTTGCAAAACTTGAAATGAATTTGCCATTGTTATGCAAAGTGTAGTGACTTTTAAAAAAAAAACTTTTGTGTGAAAATCCTACTATTACCTTGAGGTGCGAGAGGCAGTTCTGCAGGCAAGATGTGCCAGTTGTTAGAGAGAACTGCTTCTGACTGACACACAGCAGAGCATGTCACCAGGGGATGCGAGCCTAGGGGAGAAAGACGGTGTCAGAATCAAAATGAAGTGGGTTTCTCACAAGGTCTGAATTTTTTGTATGCGCTTACTCTGTAATTTAGCATCTGAAAACAAAAAGCCTTCCACACTACAGGCAGGCCAAGAGCAAAAAAACAGCATCACAAGCTGAGACCAGAAGATCTCTTTAACAAAGTCAGCACAATACTAACACTGCTGGAAGCATCACCAATATAACGTATTATATTAAATAGGGATATAAAAAACAGAAACTCAAGAAATTTCTTCCCTTCAGAACAGCTTGTTTGCAAATATAATGGACAAAGGGAGAGATTGTATTTATTTATTTTAAGCATAACATTATCTGGATGATAATGTCATACTTGGTAGTCTTGGAGGGCAAAATAATGGTAATGTTGACAAAATAAAGGAAGAGTGAGACGCAAAAGGAAAAGGAAGTATAAAAGATTTAAGTAAATATGGTCAGGCAGAAGAGGAAGTGAGGAAAAAGATGGATGCCAGTGTTATTACCAAAGAGTGCTTCTTTCTAGAACTAAGGTCAAACGTCGTCTGGTAGAGCATCTCCACAAAGGTTTTTAAGCATGGCACATTGACTTCATTTTTCACCGCCTGAGGAAGAAATGAACATTAGTTGGGGTCTCTCACTGACAAAATCACAGTCAGACTTCATGTTTACACAACAGTACAAAAGTGGACAATGTTTGGCTGGTTACTCACAGCAGCGACGGGGATGAGGATCTCAACAAAAAGGCCAGCAAGAGCGTGCTTTATGTCTTTATCCTTCACCTCCAGGAAATACTGGGCACATTCCTAGAGAAGAATAGCAAGGGCATGCATGTAAACAAGAATACAGCGGATACAACACGTTGCCAAATATCATGCAGATGTGTCGTTACACTCCATTTCCATAAGTTAACTCTGTGGGGTAGGAAAAAAAAATAATAAATTACAAGTCTGGACCCAGGCAAAATATATACACAAACCTTACTAGACTAAAGCACTGATCAGACAATAAAACTGCTGACCCTGACCTGGGTTTCTGTCACAAATAACAAAATAGATTCCTGCAGAATCTATTTTGCATCCGTATTTGAATCTGTGAAATCCCTGCACATAAAATATTATGACAAAATTCTGAAGGAAAATACTGCACTGACATTAATGTATAATAAAGACTGGTCTCTTGACAAAAAGCAATTCATCATAGCATCCTGTTACCGTGAGTTTTTCCACATAAATGGAGCCACTGAGGCAAGGAAACATTTTACCCCCAAGAGAGTCAATAATACAATTAAAACAAACATAATTGTAATGGATTTTACATCAAGTATCAACAGGAAATGTAAATATCCTATACTGGTTTATGGTCTACAAGATCCTACAGGAAGAAATGAGAATATGTGCTGAAACAGAGTAAAGGACATAAACCACAGCATATTCCATTAACACAGTAGGAAATTACAGTAATGGTAAGAGGGAACAGCAAGTGACCCCCCCCCAAACCACTGTATAGAGATTAATGAAAAAGCTACTGCTCCATTCACAGCTCCCAGCAAAGCCTGAAATACACTTACACTCAATTCTTGGCAGACCTCACCCCTGATCGTTACTCATTTAGCTTTATGAGCCACTGCTACAAAGAGCTGCTGAGTTTGAACAAAGGGGCAGCAGTTAAGAAAAAAAAACATTTAGTGCAATTTTGCGAAGCTGAATAAATAGTATTATTTACCTGCATGAACTGAAACGAAGCCTCAAAATCCTCTACAGGATACATTTTAACCCGAAAGAACTTCATGCCCATGATGAGACTGATGATGCTCTGGACTACATGAGAACTCTGCTCTTTTTGCCTGAGCTCCTTCAGTTCTGTGATGAACTTCTTCCTCACTGCCTGGAACCTGAGCACCCAAGCAGAGAAATAAACGCTTTAACACTTACAAAAACACGCCTAAAAAGTAAAGATGTGTGTAACTAGTTTAAACAGAGATTTAAACATCGTTGCCCTCACAAAATTGCCAACACAACTGTTTGACTATTAAACTAATTATTCATATTAATGGACAACGCCAGTTAACACCAGTTATTGGGTCTAACGTGTTTCTCCACACATGCTGCGGCAGATGACAGCACTCATCTCTCTCTCTTTGTGACAGGAAGTTGTGAACAAGAAAGGTGGAAAATAAAACACGTAACTGGCACGTTTCTGCAGTACTTTGATCTAGAAAATGAACAGCTGTACGTGAACTGTGTCGGGAGAAGCTGGCATATAACCATACGACCAGAGCAATGCGTGACCACATTCTGCACAGGTGTGTGAACGTGCATGAAAAGATGGCTGCTGGTACTGGCCAACATTAGCCACACCGGGTGAACTAAATCTGACAATATTTATAAGCAACAATATGCAAGGGAACACACATTTAAAATACAATTTATTTACTGAAGAATGTGATTAACTGTTTTAAAGAATTCTTAAATACAGATGCAATATTTGTACAATGTTTAACCCCATTTCTATACAGATATGGTATAAACAATTTAGCCAGTCTTACTTACACGCACAGTTAAGCTTACTCACTTTGACTGTGTAAGAACCCCTATGACCTCTGCATACAGGTCTGCAATGATGTGCACGTTGCCAGTGTTGGGGCCACAGTACCTGTAAATTAATAAAGGATATGGCACAAGTCAAATATACATCAAAATAACCATGAGCACAACAACAGAAGCACTTCAAGTAAGTGTATTTACTTGAGGTTGACTCAAGACCTTCAACAAGAGGTACTTGTTTAAATGTAAATAATGAGCACTGAGCCAGTCTGTTCAGACAGACATAAATAAATGACTGACTCCCCACTGCAAAGCCAAAGAAAGTATATTCATCAGCACTTTTTAGTCTGGTGTTATTCATCTGTGTCAATTGTCTGTCTGGGGTTCGATGCTTACTTACCCCTCTTTGTGTTTAAAGTGCTTGAATGCCAGGTTTAGGACTTCATGTACTAAAACATCTGGCACTGGATGAAGAGGAATCTGTGACGTAAACACAGAATCATTAGTCTTATTAGAAGCATTGATAGTCCTCATTTGCTACCATTCATTACCCTCCCTTCAGAAGCAAAGCCAAGGACAACTCTGCCCGGGTCTCCAGGGATTGGCTCTTAGTTCAGAATGCTGCTCGGTTCTCGACAGTCCACTTTAGAAACACACTGAGCTGGGAGTTGGTATGTTGCCATTGAATTTATTAACTTTGTGCTCCCTGGTGGGAAAGTCCTGAATAACTACACTGTGGTTCACTTCTGCACCAAAGAAGATAAACAGCGCAAATCTATAACAATACTGTCATGTTAGCCTGCAAATCACTGATGAGTCAAATCAGAAAAAAAGTACATTAATCCAAGCTGTCTCATCAGTGATGACATCAGCAGTTAATAGTGTGGACCTATGCCATTTCCAGTTCATTCCATATTTTTATTCTTGGACTCCACTAGAGTAGCTTTGCATGATTCACAGACTTATTTACCTTAACAATGGCCTTAGTGCAGCCGCTTGGTTCCATCCTTGGTTCATGAAACAAGCAGTATATGGTGTATATGGTGATGGCAACAAATTTGCAATTTTTACTGATTCATCACAGTTAATCACAGTATTATCACAAAGGGACTGCGTGTAATTTCCAACTTTAAGCAATCAAATTGCAAACTGATTTACTCCACCTTATTGCTATTTTATCAAAATGTGTTCGTCAAGCAGTAAACCTGTTCTTCATACTACAAATGGTGCTGGAGCTTCAACCTCTTTGGACTTTTGCTCTTCTCTATGCACCTTGGAAGCAGGTGAAGTTGTGACAGAAACCATCTAGTCGCTCTGTAGATGGCAATGACTGAGTGGTTGCAGCCTTGGTCCCTTGTCTTCGAAGCAACCATTTCAAAAGCAATCGCTAGTTAACCGGTTAACCGGTTTCTCTAGTGTGACTGTAGCATAAGCCAGCTTTCTTCTCATTTGCTACCAATCTCAAACAGAATGTTTAAAACAACATGTAATACAGAGCCAAGAGCATGAATAACTGTCGGAAATCTTCAACTATTTGTGAACCAAAGCTATGCTTCATAAATAAATGGGAAGTCTTGAGCTGGGAAATGAAAAAGGCAAAGCTGAAAAAAATAATCAACAGTGACACACATAAGGCAGTTCTACGTGGAGATAAGCACAGTAAAAATATACAATATGATACAGTGTATTACTGTAGCAGAGGTAATCACATTTACAACCACTTGCTAGCCACCTGGATAGACTGTGTCAACATCTGGTCAAACAGGTGCAGTGCACTTCTCCTTCCATATGTAAACATTCATCAACCCAACTGGCAAATACTTTTATTAGGCAGCGTCAATCATTATACGCAGAATAGCAGGTCACTCACCTGTTTTAGAACTTCCACTGAAACTAAACAAAAAATGAAATCTATGGCTAAGTCCCGACGCTCCAGAAGGTAATCTTTGTCCCGGTGCTGCTCATCTCTGCAAAGCAGGAAATATAATAAAAATTAACAAAGTTCAAAATGCTTTTTTGCAAGAGCAGAAAGTTAAGAATGAATGAAATAATGATAAGCATCTCACCCTTTAGACTTAGTACTAGAGCGAGGCCTGTACTCATAAGACTCGTCTTCAGTGCCACTCTGCCGCCGGTACCAATCAAACAGTGTGCGCAGTAGGGAGGGCAAACAGTGTTCTGCTATTGAGCTCATAGAGCTTATTAACTGGAAAACAACAACAACATGCCTGTTAAAACAGTTGGTTAATCCAAGTAAAACTACACAAAATTGTGTAGAGAAGGCTGCCTCCGAAGCCCTGCTTACAACTAATGAGGGCGAGTACAGAACAGCAGTTTTAATTAAATTCAAGAGCTTTATTTAGATGACATGTTTAGCATGCTGACCCAAAATAAATACATTAAAAAAAAAAAAAATCATATCTTGTGAGATGTCATGAGCACTTTAAGTAAATCAAATTCATGAATATAAACACCAAAAATAATTTAATGGATCTGCTGAGAAGCAGCTACATTCTGAATCAAGAAACGGGTAACATTTTCAGGAAAGTTAATAAAAATGATTTTTTTCCACATTTCTTTCTGATGATTAAAATAACTGTTTCACTGGGTAAAGTGTTAGGAGCAGTTCAGCTATTTGAAGTGGAATCCGTATGATGTTTTGATCTACAATAAGCATGCTTCCTGTAGTAGATGTCAGTAGGCCAGCCCTCATTCTGATGGGACCAGCAATCAGCACAGTCTATGGCCATGAACTGCTGTGGATATAGTCAGAAAATCTTATTTTACATGCATAAAATAAATCAATATCAGTCTGTACACTATATTTAGAACATATCCACTGCTTTGCTTTTGCAGCTGTTACACTCCAGACTCCACTAACACTAACCGTTAACACTCTGTTAACCTAAAAAATTACATGAGTTGTTTGTCTGCTGATGCTTTGACTGGTTAGTTAGATTGTGCTATTGTATGACTTTGGTGCTTCAGTGGGTTACTGTGGATCAGAGCTAATATCAAAGCACCAAAGTCACACATGTATGCCAGCAACTTCTCTGTGAGGTAAAAAAAAAAAAAAAAATCACTGTTTTTGTATATGCAGTCTAGTGACTTTAAGAAAGCCAATTCTTGGCATGTTGTTTCCACAAATCAACTAATTTTAACAACTGCTGTCACATGCAATTTTAACATTTTAGGCTAATGCATATCTACAAGCAGTTAGGTTTTTTTCTGGCGCGATGAACCTCAGACTTTAAAGTGCAAAAGGAGAGTGTGGGTGTCAAGTCAGAGTGCAGTGAGAGGAGAGATGCAAACACTAAAAGCGTGGCTTTACTGAAGAAACACTTCAATATCAAACTATATCACCACAAATAACCTGCAGATCTCAGCACTGTGATTGCATCAGTGATAATGTCAGCTGGTACCTTCTGCCTCTGCATTAACAGTTCAGCACGCATTAACAATTTAAGAGTACATGCAAGTTTGTGTGTTTAAGGTCCATTGCAGCATGATTTGGGGGGAAGGGGGGGTGCCAAGCAGGAGAGTTATGCAATTCCTCTCTCTGCCCTTATGGTGCCAGGCAGGTACACTCCAGCACCCGATGCTGATTAACTGCTGAGGATGACACAGCATTTCTACACTCTCACTTTGGCGCTCCCTATACCCATTTTCTCTCCCTCACTCACAATGGGGACAGCTGGATCTATACCACCATACCCTCATTGGCTTTGTGTTGTGCTGAACAAAGCATTCTGTAGCAGGCAGGCCTATTGTATAGAGTCCTGCACCAGCTACAGATGAGGGACAGAAGAGCCATTGAGTGAGGGATTGATTGGGTGGAGCTGGGGTTTCAAATACAGTGCACACATGCAGAGGTGTGACTGTTGTTGGTCCGAGGAGGAAATTAAACTGTCACTCTCATAAAACAATGCATGATGCAATTTTTACCATGGGTGAACTGACCTGGTCAAACTGTGGATCTTCCCCTCTCTGGAGAGATCGGGACAGGGGTTTCTCCTGTTAAAAAAAAAAGTATTGGAAAGAAAAAGAGAGGACAGGAATAATTGTGTGACTAACACAGCAGGGATACTTTTGTTAACAGCATGATAGCGGATTGCTGTCAAGAGTTTCAGTGTGGCGCATTAGCTGAATAGGGAGCTAAGCAAAGTTAGGACTTCTTTCAACCTGAGGTTACAATATTAATCTGGCAGGAGTCTAAATGTAAAAGACAACAAATAAAAAATAGGAAATCAATGGAGGAACAATCAATCCAGTCTATTTAAAACAAACTATGCAATCGCTCATTTACAAAAAGAAGATCTGCCTGACAGTTAAAGACTTGGCAGTTTGTTGCAAAAGAGAAGAGGATGTCTCAGCAGTGTGTTGCATCACATGTTGTGCATTGAATTTCATTTCCTGTATTTCTTTATACCATCTTTCACCCCCTGTGGACTCACCAGCGGTTCAGCCATCACCATCTCGATCTTCTTCTCAGCCAGCACAGCAAACTCAGCAAATAGACTCTTGATGACAAACTCCCCGGGCTTGAGCTCAGGGTCAATGGTGATGCTCGACATGGCGGCAATATTGTGTTTCTCCCACGAGAGGGGAGTGACCGAGGAGGGTGCACGGCGTCTACTCACGCTGCTGCTGACTGGTGCAGAAGCTGTAGGGATGCCAGAGGGTAGAGGTTAGGAAATAATACAGTTAGAGTCAAAGCAGCAGGGTCAGGCTAAGAACAAAACTCTTGTAAAGTATGCAAGGTCATGCGCTCATTCTAATCCAAACAGAAGCTCAGACATTTCCTAAAGAGGCAAAATGACTGAAGCGACGAGAGAGCTGATACAGCGCTGACTAAAACAAACATAATTCCCATTTTCGTGTCTGTTTTTATAATGCTCATTTTCTAAACTCGTACTGCACATAATGGGTTCAAATTACCTTAAAAAAAACATAGGGATAGCCATAATTCCTATTAAAGCCATGTCATTACTTATCATAATCCATCTTTTTAAAAAAATCTAAATATTTGGTTTTCTGTCTACATCTAGAATAATATTACACAACAGCTCATTCTGCTATGTTGATTTGAAATCACTTTTAAATACTTCATATTTATTATTTTTTATATACTTTTCTATTTGTGGGGAAAAAAATGAGAGCACTGGCTGCACATGATGACTTTAAGGAATAGTCTGACTTTCTTGGAAATACCCTTAATTTACTTTCTTGCCAAAACAGTAGGTAAGTGTTGATAGCACTCTCATATCTGCATAGTAAACATTAAGCCATAGCAGCAGAAGATGACCTAATCTTTTTACAAATACTAGAAAAGAAATAGACCTCTTGTTTTTGTCCAGAGGTAGCAACATTCATGAACCAACGCATGTCGGGCTGAAAAAAATGTTTTCTGGCTCATTTTATTAATACATGCTGAAATAATGAAATCAATAGAATGGGCAGTTATCTCAGACTAGCTCTGACTTGACTCGTTCAACAGAAGCTGTTTCTAGGTTTTGTGACAGCCTAAAGCGAGTGAGTGGTATAAATAGCTTCCCTTGTAACACTTAAGTCAATAAAGCAAGTCTCCAAAAATTAAAAACCTTTTAATTTAATTGTTCAAATTCCAAGTAGGAATATATAAAAGTTTCTATATAAAAATATAGAAACTAACCCTAATGCCAGGCGACTATCCATGCCTGTGAGTCTAGCAATAATCTAAAAAGCCCAGTCTGAGCTAGGAAAACCCCCTCTATACTATACTAAACAATCCGCCTTCCTGGTCTGAAGTTTCACGGATGCTGCAACCGACTGATCTGTAACTTTTATTACTAAATCTTTAAACTGTTAAAATGTAGATTTTTAGTTCTCTATCAAAACAAAAATCAGTATATTCCAAATATTTATCATTAAACCTTAATAAGTTGTTTCTTATTTGTTTTGCACACATCTACATCTCTGAGATTCTTCAGAAAAAAAATAAGAAAAAAAATTGCCGTCTTCTACTAGCAGAACTTTTTAAAAAAAAAAAAAAACGATTTGATCAAAAGTTTCTGTACTTTTGTTTTTGTGTCACAAAAACAGCACATTAAACAGCCCTCGTGCGTGTTTCTTAAATTAATGCACTGTGAAAGTAACAAATCAAACCTTGTGCTAAGTGTATGCTAATGATTGTTATATTCCTCTCTGCACAAGTAGGAAATATTAAACCAATTATTACAACTCACTGCAAATTAGATGCAGTAGTTGTAGTACAGCACAACAACTGACAGAAAATAAAAAGAAATATAGTTGCTAAAGTTAATTTATATTACACAAAGGTAGAGTTCTGTATTATTTATAAAAATTAGGGCTATTAAGAATGACACTTGTGGGTTAAACCAGATTTTACCAACTATAAAGTGTCATGGAGGAATGACTAAGGGATGTTTTGGATCTTATCTTATCAAAGAAAGTACTTAGTGGAGATTAAAATACGTCACAGTGCTTAGAAGATTGCACATTGTAAAATGTTAATTGTGAGCAATGTCGTGACTGATTTTGATGTTACAACAGCAGGAGGTCTGTAGAATTTTATAAATGTGTAGATCCTGGCTTTGCATCTACAAAATTACAGTTTCACAACACCTTTGAAACTTTTATTTATTTTTAGGCAAAACTAAGTAAGTCATGTAGTTATCTGATAGTGCAGTGGTGTCCTCTACATTTCCAGAGAGTTCCTTCAGTAGTATTTAGACTGTATTCCTGAAAAACATTTGACTAGGGTCACTTGGAAAACCCAGCTTTCTGCAGGTTTGCATGCAGCATAGAACATTTGGATCTCCTATTCAAATATCATAAGCAAATCTTCAGAGCCATTTCAAGCAATGGACTGGGTGTACCTTTATTTTTGCCTGTCTGGGGTTAAGACTTAATGCAAATCCTATATACAATCAGAATAAATAAATAACCTCAACCTCACAAGCAATGAATATCACAGCACAAAGGTTTTACTGCACCCGGATTAAAAAATTTAAAAAAAAGTACAGAAGTTTGTGATAGTGGAAAACGTGATAAGAACATATCATGCTCACTCTCAACTGTTCTGGGTTTAAAAAAATAAAATAAAAAACTATTATATGAAAATACTTAAGTACGAGCTCCAGATTATCCCCTATTTGACCAAAAGTCAAACTGCCTTAAGAATCATGTAAGTAGCAAACACCAACTGAACGAGTAGATTAAAATAT
>JAMQGT020006518.1:0-14102 GCA_024447675.2 Pterophyllum scalare
TATATCTCATCTACTTGGTTCAGTTTACGTATTGCTTAATAGCAGTAGATGTTTGTGTTTTGTGGCATGGACCTGCTGAAATCCCAGCTGTGAATGGCAGCATGTTTTTCAGTCCTGAGCTCGTCTCCTGCTGTTTGAGTTTCAGAGCTGACCTCCTATCAGATGTTTTGCATAGAGACTGAATAACATAGCTACCTTTGTGCAGCAGGGTAACTCTACATAGGAGTATATCCTAACCTATCCTAAGAGTATTCTGCTGTTAAAAATGATAAAAAAAAAGCAGGTTGAATCCATCACTAATGGAGCTCTGATATCATGATTCACCATAGCTACTGGTAATTAAAGAGCAGAGTCTCCATTTTAAACCACTGAACTGAGAGGTGAACACAATAGTTAAAAGGAGTTGTGTTAGCTGGAGCTGCTCCCTCAGTGGCTCTCTGGAGCTCCTGAGCAGTAGATGCCTGGGGACAATGGGAGAACTGCCAACCGTGCGTTTGGGCTGGGCCGTGGTCGCTGGGAGAAGAACATTTCTTCCACCAAGCGGCAGTAATCCCACTGCGAGGACCAAGGGTTCCTGTGGGTGGTTGCTCCTGCAGCTCTCACCAGGCAGAACTTCAGCTGGACTGATGTGGTCTTCTCTGAACTATAATTAGCCCCTGCGCAGCTCTCCTACCTGTGCAGGAACTCTTTTCACAGAGTGATGCCATCGTATTGACTGAGGCTTACAGTGGGAACTCCCTCTGTAATCACAGTCATCCTCGCTCCCAGATGAAGGCTGACGGCACACTCTGGAAGGCTGTCGTATCTGTGACTGAGGCCGAGCACATTTGGTGGAAGAACCCTTTAACTGTAGAGTCTCCTCTGGTGTCTTACAGCTGGGGGTGTCCAGTCCAGTGCAGGTGGGACAGGGGGATGATTGATGTCTTGGTGTACTGGCAAAAACAGATTGGAGTAGGGGGTTGGTTATAATGGAGACAGGAGGCTGCTACTGTTGACTGTTTAGGGGAACGTGGGCGGCGGCTTAGTACACTATCCCCACTGTCCAGGAAGCTATGAGTGTTTTCAGTGTCCTTGATGAAGGGGTTTGTGTTTGACCACTCGGGCTGTGGGGGTTCCCGTTGTGTTTCAGTCACTCTTTGCCAGATTTCAGTCGGCTCCTTTTCACGGAGAAAATGGTTACAATGTCCATATTTCCTTCCTTCCTTCCTTCCTTCCTTCCTTCCTCATGTCTCACTTAGGCTTGCTTTCACTAAGATCTGAAGTCCCGCTGGTTCCTGCTCTAGCTCTTCTCGTTCCTCATGCAGGTCACACTCCAGAGCCTCTGCTTTCTCTTTTAAGGTTTTAAGATTTTAATAGGAGTCTCAAAACAGCTGAAATTTTATTTTATGCTGGATGACCTTCTTGAAAAGGTGCCGTTGCAAGTTTTTGGTCGTTTGATGAGATTTGTGAGAAGAACGGGTCTGACAGAGAGACCAGTTTGTTTCTTTGTTTCTAGGCACACTCCACTCGATGAAAACAGACACAAAAGAGGAAGATGATGAACACGTGCGGGTACTGTGGCTGAAGCCGCGGGGTGATGATGTAAACAAGAAGCAAAATAAGCCCCTCCTCCTGCTTAGCGCCCATGTCCACTCTGTTTCTGAAGCTGCTGAAAGTGCTCGGAGTCAGGAATACTGTTTATCAGCCAGGTCTCAGTCAGGCATATCAGGCTGCTCTCCAGTATCATTTCTGACTCCTGGCAAGAGTCTGCAGCTAATTAATAAAGCAGCGAACATGGTGATAATGGAAGGACTGCTCCCCTCCATGTTCTCTTCACCCTGGCCCGAGTTCCCCGATGACGCCTCCAGATCAGCTCCTTCAGGATGTCGAGTCAATTCCTGAATTTTGAACTATGTGCCCGGTTCAACGAGTCAGAGATCGCCCTGTTGATTAGAAACACCCTTTATGGCTCTGTTAAACAATACTAATTTCTTAATACAGTAATGATGAAAGCATTGTGTTTTTGAATAATTGGGTCTTCATGCTCTTGTGTGAGTCAGCATAATAGCAATAAAATGTTCATTTTCAAGACATCCAAACCAGTGTTTCGTGCCACCCACACATGCTGTATCATCAACGCTGCCGCGCAGGTCTGAGCCTGGATAGACCTGAAACCACTGGTTTGCCTGCTGTGACTGGTGTCTCCTCTCCAGGTCGGGAAGATCGGAAGATTAATGAGCAGCTGGAGTGTTGGTCTTGCTCACGAGTGCCGGTTAGTAAACGTGCTGCAGTGTTTTGGACCAGCTGCAGTCAGCAAAGCAGCGACGGACCGACCAATGAATGAAGACGTTACGATGATCAAGTCGAGGCGAACGAGGGCGCGGACAGCCCTCAGAGTCTCTGAAACAGATTTACTGCCAGCACAGAGCTTTGCACTGTGAGGAGACGATCAGTGGTCTTCATGTCAGAAGTCTGTTGTAATGTGTGTGACCGTTCCATATCCACTTTACTTTAATAGTCTTCTGAAACCAGGGTGACACAAACGGGCAGTTTATGATATTTATGTGTCGTGCTTGTGTGAACTAAAGCTGTGTTGCAGCTGTCTCTACCACAGTGAAAATCATGATGAAGCAATGATGAAGGTATTTGTTACATGTCTGTTTGAAAACCGCAGTTTTACTGATGACACCAAGAATCTGACTGTGTACCACATACAGTGCACATATCAAATTTGACCTTCATGCTGTGAGGTGTGCCTTTTTGACTCCTCATAACTTACTGATACATTTAGGGCTAAAAACAGATTTAAGCTTTGTTAAAAAAAACTGCAACCAAATCAATTTGACACTCATTGTAAGAGTCACGGTGTGGAGTCAGAATATTACCCTTCAGCATGAGTTGTCCCTAAAACTAATTTAGAGGAATATCATAGAGATGTTAAAGATTGCATCAATTTAATAGCTATGACAAACGTCACCTTTGAGGAGAAAATGTGCACTTTGGGGTAAGGGTCAAAATGTTTCCCACTGTAGAATAAAATCAGCTGATTCTGAGGGGATCAGGTGGGAACGTTAATTCAGATTCGACCGGAAGGACCTTCAGTTTGCTTTTGGCTCACTGCAGAAAAACTGCCACAATGAGAGGTGACTGAAGAGGGAGGAAATTATGATTTGCAAAGCAAATGTCGTTACTGTAGTACAGTGCAGAGTAAACACTGAATATTGATTTTAACCACCTCAGGTGCACGCAATCATGTTGCATGATTCCAGGACTTTTTAAAATGGGAGAGAAAATTTTGTTGCACAAGATTTTAAACAGAAGTTTGTGTTTGATCATTATTTTGTTAAGTGGAGAAAAAGCATTTTAGCTTTTTTTTACTTAAAGCTATAATCCTGCCTAAACAGCTTAACAGAGCACAGGATTTATAATCAAAATATTTTCCCTGGACCTGTTCAAGCGTCCCAGCCTCACTGTACAGTCTTTATAATGACAAATAAAGGTACTCTATTCTATTCTATTCTATTCTATTCTATTCTATTCTATTCTAATGCAAACATCTAATCGGCCAGTCTTGTGGCAGAAACCCAGAGGTGGTCAGGGTGGCCGGCTGAGGTTCAAACTGGGATCGTTATGGAGATAAAAGCTGATTTTAGTGACTCTGACCTGATTGTTGGAAATCTTTGAGGGCTGTTTCAGCACCTTCTTAATTCTGTGTCACTAACAACTGAAGCACAACTAAAGATGTATATCTATAATAATGGGATTTACCTGTAAAATAAGAAGTAACTAAAGCTTAAAAATAAACAGTATAGAGTACCGAGTAGAGTATTTGCATCCAGAACAAAGAAGAGTGGAAGACATGATTACATGAAGTACTTTAAAGCTGTACCTCAGTAAATGTACCAACATTCCTGCTGGTCCTGTTCGTGCTCTCATCCACGGGGCCGGGCTCCAGTCCAGGCTTGTGTTTGGCCCACTGCCACCCCGTGCCTCACTTCCTCCTCCCTGCATGCCACAGTTAGCGTGAAGGTAAACGGCACGACGACACTCGAGTAATGCCGCCTCCAAACAAGAAGAAGAAGCAGGAAAAAAGCTCCAGACAGTGCACACAAAGAGCAGGTATCATGGATCTTCTGTCTGTCTGACGATGTGAAGATAAGGCTGAACAAACCGGGACCGGCAGCTGTGAGGGTGGGGGGCTTCTCCAAAGGGGTGCAGGGACAGAGCTCGCTGTGTTTATGGAAGCTTACGTTTTAGTTCAGCTTTATTTCTACTCTTTGTATCAGTTCGACTGCACCAACAACACGTTTCAGAGTGAATTTGTCTGTTTCTGCTCAGCTTTCATCGTTTATATCATTTTGTTTGAACTGGTTTCACTTTCAGTCTCAATCATTATGATGTGGAGAGTGTTTATGAGGAGAAATGTTTCAGATCTTTTCTAGTGTAAACACAACACTTTGTCCAAGTGTACACATTTAGCTATTAGGCTACAGGTGACATCATCATCATCATTATCATCATCATCATGATTACTGATGCATTCGTTTGGAAGCAGCGTCTTACTGCTGACGCTGGTTTGGCTTCCGGAATAAGTTTCTGAAAGAGTCACAGGAAGCTGCTGTTATGATACACACTGAGACACACACACACACAGACACAGACACACACAGACACACAGACACACACAGTGAAAGCAGTCTGCTGCAGCACGTTCTCTGCCCTCGCGCTGGATTCCTCTCATTGTTCCTGCATCCTGTGGCAGCTGCGAGAATCTTCCTCCTGCATTATTCTGCTGTTCAGCCACTTAAGCAAAGATCAGCTAATCTTGCTCATTTGATGATAGTGTTTTAATTAAAGAGGCGCACTGAGTGCAGGCCTCCCCTCACATGATCACAGCTGATTTTGTGTTGAACTTGAGCTCAGGTATGTGTGAGTACTATTCAGCACCCTCTGAATGCAAATGAAGCTTTGTGT
This sequence comes from Pterophyllum scalare, assembly GCA_024447675.2. Classification (NCBI taxonomy): domain Eukaryota; kingdom Metazoa; phylum Chordata; class Actinopteri; order Cichliformes; family Cichlidae; genus Pterophyllum; species Pterophyllum scalare. Next base: position 4,954 of record JAMQGT020006518.1, read on the forward strand.
TGTCTCTGTGAGTTAAACAGGTATGGGTGAGGTGCCGGACTCCTCCTGCGTTTCTCTGGCTAGTGATCGCTCCATGAAGAACCGCACAGATTTCACCAAAGAAGCTGCGGACAGGTGCATTTCAGTTTTTAAAGCCATGCTTGTATTGCATCAGTTACATTTGTCTGTTTTCAAAATAATTTTACAGTATTTTAAATCCCAGTGTGTAACAGTAAAGGTGTATATAATGCTGCTGTGAGCATCAAGTGTCATGGTCCTGGGCGGTGGCCCAGTGTCTTATGTGTTGTATTTAGGTCTGCGTCCTGGTCCTGTGTCAAGTCTGCGTCTCTGTTCCCCTGAGCCACTTCCCCCGTCGTTTATTTCATTTGTTTCTCCTGCTGCGCCCTGCTGTTTCCTCTTGCCCTAATTTCCTATTGTGTATTTAAGCCCTCAGTTTTCTTCCGTTTCTTGACGTGTCATACTTCGTCGTTTGAACCCTGCTGTCCCTCCTGCGAGTTTTTTGGCCAAGTCACTCCCTAACCTGTGTTTTTCCCAGGGAGAGGTCTCGTTTGTGTTTTGTTCTATTTTTTGACGAATAAACGTGTTTGTGAAAGCACCTTCCCGGAGTCTGCAATTGGGGTCCTCCCTCCTGCCTGCACAGCAGCCCTCCCTTCCGTGACATCAAGTCTCCTGGCTACATGTCAGCTGATGTAGTTACCTTTTCTCTGTTCCTTGTGAATGCAGTTTAATGATTTCTGTGATTTTCAGTCAGTCCTGTAACTCTAAACATCCTTAATGAACCTCATAGGAGGTGTTCCCTAAATTAGGTCATGGTAATTATTCAGTTATAGATAATAATCAGTCGGTTGGTGCCGATGTTGGTTCCAAGTGAAATACAGCAGTGATATATTAGAAACATTCTGCTTAAGATTTAATGGTTGGAAGGAAGATTTGTCACTAGAATGGTCTAAGGAGGCACGTGCATTGGCCCACATTAGATCGGAACGAGAGAGCGAGAGAGACCTGATGTGTGTCCGAAGTGCACAGAGGGACGCTGGTCCACTGCATGTGGGACTGTTTTGGACAGAGGTAACGGACATAACTGAGAAAATGATTTCCAAACAATTAAAACCGGATCCAAAGCTGTTTTTATTTGGGTTGTACCCAGAAAAACACAAATACACTAAAAATGAGCAGAAGTTTATCGAGTTATGCCTGCTCAGTGCAAAAAGATGTAAATGGTTGTTCTGGAAGAAAACTCACTCATGCTAACTGCCCTCCCATTAGAGGAGATCCCGTTTGTGCTAAAGACAGACAGGACCTGTCCGAGAGCACGTGGAACCCTCGGATCATGCACACCCTATTGTATTATTTATTTTTACTTAAATCTTTTAATAAATTTCAGTTCTATTGTCTAATTTATTATTAGAATGGTTTGTATTCCTTTTGCTTTAATTCTTATAAAAAAAAAAACTCAGAAAAAAAATTTGGCAAAAAAAAAATTAACCTCAGACTGTTGAGAGTGCACCCCGACCCCGAGCCAGTGTCAGCTGGGACAGGGTCACAGCAGGGTCACAGCAGGAAGGAACTCAGGGTCAGCTGCATACACGTAATTAACAAGAGCTGATAACGTGTCTTCTTTCTGTGACTTTCTTTATTATCTTCATTAATGTTAAAATTAAGCATTATTATTGTTTTCTAGGGAGCCGTGTGATTCTACTGAGCCAGAGGAGCTGGATGGAAATGCCATATTTAAGGTCTGCTGCAAAGACTGCCTGCAAAAGAAAACATTCATACATTGTTGCACGCGCTCAGTTGTGCTTTTTGATTTAAAAAAAAAAAAGGTGGATTTTTTTTTTCATTGCAGTTGGTGGAAACCCAGGGCGTGGCCATTTTTAGGAGTGAACTTAGGAGGTATAAAAAGATGCTCTTTCCACACCTACCACAAGCTCCTGAGAGGGAGAAGGAGGATCGGTCTGCTGAGACTAAAAAGCCCGGCTCAGGCGCCAGTGAGGCGGTTCTGAGGATCACACTTCACGTCTTAAATGAGATTGGCCGAAAGGAGCTCGCTCACAGACTAGAGAAGCGTAAGTACTAAACATGCACATAGCCCAGAGTTACACATTTGGAGTTTACTGTTTTCGTGATTTCTATTTGGAAAAAGATATTATTAGAAGTTGTTCCAAAAGATTCTGAATGTCATCATTTTCTTTTTGTTTTCTCTTTCCAAACAGATGTTTATGGCGAGCTCGACGTCTGCCAGCGCAAACTTCGAGAAAAACTGAAGAGGTTTGAATACATTTACGAGGGAACAGCACAGCACGGCGACCAGACCCTGCTCAACAAAGTGTACACCGAGCTCTACATCACAGAGGGAGTGAGTGAAGCTGTGAACAGTGAGCACGAGGTCAGGCAGATTGAGGCGGCATCCAGGAGGTCACCGACAGCAGAGAAGCAAATCAAATGCGAAGACATATTTAAATCCCTCTGTGGATCCAGCACATTCATCAGAGCGGTGCTCACCGCAGGCATAGCTGGCATCGGAAAAACCATCTCTGTGCAGAAGTTTAACCTTGAATGGGCCGAGGGGCGGGTCAACCAGGATATCCAGCTCCTCGTTAATCTGCCATTTCGGGAGCTGAATCTGATGAAGGACAGAAGCTGCACTTTGACGGAGCTTCTTCATCTTTTTCTCACAGAGGCAAAAGAGTCGGGAATTTCAGATTTTGGCAAATATAAGCTTGTGCTGATATTCGATGGGCTGGACGAGTGTCGGCTTCCTCTTGACTTCTGCAACAATGAGCCCTGCTCTTGTGTCTCAGAGCCAGTTCCCGTGGATGTTCTTCTGACAAATCTGTTCAAGGGGAACCTGCTGCCCTCCGGGCACATCTGGATCACCACCAGACCGGCAGCTGCACATCGCATTCCAGCTGACTGCGTTGATCGTGTGACAGAGATACGAGGCTTTAATGATCTGCAGAAGGAAGAGTACTTCAGGAAAAAGATCTCAGATCCCAGCATGGCCAGTAGAGTCATTTCACATGTTCAGTCAGCCAGGAGCCTCCATATCATGTGCCATATTCCAGTCTTCAGCTGGATATCTGCCACTGTCCTGCAGAAGATTTTAAAGGAAAAAGACAATGAGAGCAGAGGAGAAATGCCCAACACACTGACAAAGATGTACACACATTTTCTTGTGCACAACTCATTGATCAAAAGTCAGAAGTATTTATTGGGAGACGAGGCGTCTGAAAGCCAGTCACAGGCCAAAACGAATGAGGAGATGATCTTGAAGCTTGGAAAGCTGGCCTTTGAGCAGCTAATGGAGGGGAACATGATCTTCTACGAGGATGAACTGAACGGGTATGAAATAAATGTCAGCGATACTGCAGTATACTCAGGAATATTCACGGAGATCTCCAAGAATGACTTTGGAATTCATCAGAAGAGAGCGTACTGCTTCGTGCACCTCAGCATTCAGGAGTATTTTGCTGCCATGTATGTTTTTCACACCTTCATCTGCTTCAACCAAAACTTGCTGCAACCAGATGCACCGCTCACAGAGGCTCCTAACGAAGTAACCGTCCTTCTCCAGAGTGCAGTGGACAGGGCCTTGCAAAGTGAGAACGGTCACCTCGATCTGTTTCTCCGCTTCCTTCTTGGCCTCTCACAGGAGTCTGATCAGCTGAGGAGCATTCTCACCACCATGAGGGGCGCTTTACCAAAAAAAGAGGAAATCATTGAGTACATCAAGGAGAAAATCAGTCAAAATCCCTCCCCGGAACGATGCATCAATCTCTTCCACTGCCTCAGTGAGCTGAATGACCAGTCTCTTGTGGAGGAGATCCAAAAGTGTCTGAGTTCTGGTAGCTTGTCCGAAACCAAACTGTCCCCTTCCCTTTGGTCTGCCCTGGTCTTTGTGCTGCTGACGTCCAAAGAAGAGCTGAAGGAGTTTGATCTGACAAAATATTCAAGATCAGAGGAGGGTCTCCAACGGCTGCTGCCAGTGATCAAAGAGTCCAGAAAAGCCTCGTGAGTAAACCTCAGCACATGTTCATGTGGAGAACAAGAGCCTTTATTATTATGATGCTTCAAACACAGCTGAAACCAACAGAACCGTCAGTCTCACTCTGCTCTTCATAAATAAATCAAAAATAAGACTTTTTATGCTTTACTCTTCAGTTTCAGGCTGACATTAGGTGGCATCGCCGTCACTGGCAGTGGCTAAATCTTCGTTTCTGTCATTCTGAATGCACCGCTGTATTTTGGCATTGCTACTGTTAAGAACCGCCTCCATCACTGCAGCCTCTTTAATTGAATAAATATGCTAGCACATGGTGAAACAGTTTCTCTTTTTTTAGGCTTAGACAGTGCAACCTCACTGAGAAATGCTGTGAAGCGCTTGCGGCTGTTCTGAGCAGTTCGTGCCTGAAAGAGCTGGACTTGAGTGATAATGACCTGCAGGACACCGGGGTAACACTTCTCTCTGTGGCACTGAGGAATCCAGCATGCCAGCTGGAAAAACTGAGGTTGGTGCAGGATATTCATGCCTTACAAACACAGCTGGAAGAAACTAACTTTAGATGCTTTCATTTTCAGTCTGGCGTTCTGTGGAATCACAGACGCTGGCTGTGGCTGTTTGGCTGAAGCTCTGAAGGCCAACCCCACACACCTGAAGGAGCTGGACCTGAGTTACAATCATCCAGGGCAGCTGGGAATGGAGCTGCAGCAGCAGAAGGACATTGATCATCTCACAGTCAGGTATAGCCGAGTTAAATGACACGAGTAATGATCATTTTTGGTCACGTAATTAGATTATCAGATTTCACGTCTGTGATTTTCCCCAGGATAAACGGCAGCGGGGAGTGCTACTTAAAATCAGCTCTGAAGAAATGTGAGACTTATTATTATTTTCAAACAAGCAGATCTTAATACTGGATATGAGCACAAAAAAATACATTTTCTTTTTACTGTTTTCAGATGCGCGTGAGCTGACTGTGGACATGAATACTGCACATTCAGAACTGTTTTTTTCTGAAGAGGAGAACAAAATAACCCGACTGGAAACTGCTCAGCCATACCCCGATAACCCAGAGAGATTTGAAGACTGGGGTCAAGTGCTTTGTAAGGAGGGTCTGCGTGATCGCTGCTACTGGGAGGTGGAGTGGTCTGGGGAATGAGATCGGTGTAGGAGTCGCGTATAAAGGAATCAGCAGGAAAGGGAAAGGTAATGAAGCGGTCCTTGGCTACAATGATCAGTCGTGGAGTCTGCGCTACTGCAGAGGCAAGTTCACCGTATGGTACAATAAGACCGACGATGCATCCGTCTCTGTTCCCTACTTCAAGTCCAGGAGGGTTGGGCTGTTTTTAGACTGGTCAGCTGGCACTCTGTCCTCTATGCAGTCTCCTCACAGACCATGACTCACCTGTACACTTTCAACACAACATTCACTGAGCCAGTGTATCCAGGGCTCAGGCTGGGAGACCAGCATTCGACATTAATTCTATGTCAACCAGAATACACCTAAATGCTGATATTCATCATATCAAAAACATGCTTAGAGTGAAGCAAGGGTCAGAAAGATGCCAGATACATCACCACCGTAGAACAAACGAAGGGATTTCGTTTCATTGTATCCAGAGTGCTGCAGCAATGATTTCTTCTCAAGTTGTAGTTTTGTAGCAAACCTCTCTCAAGGAAATATTTTGTGTTTTTGTGCAGAGACCCTCACACCAAGAGGCCACATCTCTAGATGGCACATCTGTTACCATATTTTTCTTTTTATATATAGATTTAAGATTGAGGGATGTTATCTCTGCTGGACTGTTTCCTAATATTCAAAGTCGGAGCTCCTCAGATCTAGTTTATTCAGCTCGTGAATGAAGCGTTTTATCCGGAAAATAATTGTATTTTTAAAAATGAAAAGAATTTTAAGGAAATGATACACAAATGAATTATTTTAATGTGCTGAACTGTTTGTATTATGTTTTAATGCTTTTATGATGGCTGATGGGATCACTGGGTGATGCATGTGAAGTCAAACTGTGTAATAAATGGACAAAATAATCCGACTGCAATACAAATGTTTTGGAACTGGATTTCATTTAAAATTTGAAAAATGCAGATAACTGTAGTTTAAAAAATGTGGTAAAAGTAATTACTCAGCTGTGGAGCGAAGCAATGGAAACTGGATTCCACTAACTGAAAATCAAACACTTTTGAAAAAAGTGTATTTTGTCCTCATTCAAAAATATAGAGATTTGTTATACGTAAATCATTTCATTTCCAATGTGTTGATCAGTCCAGTTCAAACCTCCATCACAAAGAATCTTGTGTTTTGTGGCTGTGATGCAAGGCAGACGACCCCAATGCAGGACTCACTGGGCAAGAGCCAAAGTCAAAGTTCAGCTTTATTAACTTGAACGCAACACATAAAGAAATTAACTCACTTGGAAACTTTTTTTTAAGCCTCTCACGTCTGGAAGGTTTTCAATTTCAGTTCAATTTCATTTATATAGCACCAAATCACAACAAACAGTCGCCTCAAGGCGCTTTGTATTCTGAGTAAAGACCCTACAATAACACAGAGAAAACCCAACAGTCATAATGACCACCTATGAGCAAGAACTTGGTGATGGTGGGAAGGAAAAACTCCCTTTTAACAGGAAGAAACCTCCAGCAGAACCAGGCTCAGGGAGTTGGCAGTCATCTGGAGGTGAGGGCAGAGAGACAGGACAAAAGACATGCTGTGGAAGAGAGGCAGAGATTAATAATAATGATTAAATACAGAGTGGGGTATAAACAAGTAAATAAAGGTCAATGAGAAGAAACAGTGCATAAAGGTAGAGCTGAGTACCTTTACTGAAAGAACATTATCTACCTCAGAAAGCCCAGATTACATCTGACTTACACACAGGTCTGAAACCCAAATCTTTTTAATTAATTTAATTAATGTTTTATATGAGGATACTTTATTTAACTGTTCTCCTGCTTTATTATGTTACACAGTTTTGTGCAGGCCCACCAAAAGAAATTTCACACAACTTCTATTAAAAAGGCCTAATCTGCTCTCTCCACCTCCCTCCATCTACAGACAGACAATAACATAACCCACATTTACGGATGTGTGCAGTGTGGTGTTATAGCCACTAGAGGGCAGCAACACCAAGGTTTGCGCTTTAGCTGCAGCATTCATGCAGCTCACGTTATGGAGCTGAGCTTGATGTGATTCACATTATATTGCATAAAGCATGAAGAATCATTTAAAGAAGAATAAACGAAAGGTGGCAAAAACTAAAGGAGGAAATTTTTAAATTATAAAATTAAAAACAGAACGATTGAGGCAGTGTGTGGTTTTGAGCAGCAGGGGGCAGCAGAGTATAAGGCTGACAGCAGTGCAGTGAGCGTTACCACAACACTATGAAGTATTCAAAGTATGCTGAAAACTAAGTACTATGATTAGTCACTCCCCGTGTCATCGGGCTTTGTGGTGATTTGTGAGTTTGAGTCATTAGTTATAAATTTGGTTTTTATTTTGTTATTGTGATATTGTGACCCTTCGTTCCGATGATGCTGACCTTTAGGATGTGTGTTTTTTGGGGGTTATTTTGTTTTTTTTCCAGTGGTGAGTCTTCAGCTTTGTGATATTATTGATGGTTAGTTGTCTCTTGTGTGTTTCTTTGAATTTCACTTCCTCCTCAGCGTCATTGCCTTGATTGTATGCACTGCTGTGTTTTCCCCGGCTCTGTCCACTTCCCCTGCTGAGCCCTTGGTGTATTTATAGCCCTGTCCTCCCTTTGTTTCCTGTTGGAGGGTCTGTTGTGCTCTCCTGTGTGCTTGTGTCTTTGTGTTGCTGTGTGTGCTTTTAGTTTTGCATGTCTTTTGGACTTTGTGTTTCGTGGATTTTGCACACAGCCTCAACACGCAGTTCTTTTTTGGCACCATTCATTATTTCATTGCTGTGACACAATTCAAACCTCAGACCAACACAGGGTAATAATTTACCACCAACATGCATTCTTTTTGAATAAACACACATTACAGCTGTGATGTTGCCATGGAGCGCGGCCTCGGGAGGCAGACCGGATTAAACAAGACGTGCTCGGTGTGGACAGCTGTGTGTGTGGAGCAGGACGCACTGAAATAATATGTAATACTTCACATTAAAAGGTGAACCATAAAAGTGTAAACCTAAGTGGTCAGATGACTGAGTTCATGGTGAATGCTGCAGCCTGGATGATCACATTAAAGTGTGAACCCTCTGCAGCTCCTTCTGATGAAGGACACAAACATGATGGAGACACTGAGTGACTTCATCAGTTCTTCCCGTTTACCTCAGCTTCATCTTTAATACATAAACTATTATATTTACTTTGATGGGTGCATTTCACATATTCTCCTTCTTTTTTCATCTTCCTCGATCTCACCCCACCCGCAGCATCAACCCTCTGCATGTGCTCCTTCACTGCATCCATGAATCTTCTCTGAGGTCGTCCTCCCTCCTCCTGCCTGCAGCTCCATCTTCAGCACCGTGTGTCCAACATATCACCAGCTTCATCCCTCTGTAGTTCCTACAGCTCTGCTCATCAGCCTTGTACCAGTGCACTTCTTCTCCACTCCCCAGGCACCCTCTCACTCTCCAAAATTGTGTTGACCAATCTGGATGAGATGTCCACTGCTCTCACCTTTCCACTCCTCATCCTCCTCTTCCACGTCCCCCTCACTAATCCTCTGCACTTCCTGATTCACTAACTGTCCTCATCCATCCTCTCTCCCATTTTCTTCATTCATCACCTCCTCAACGAACTTCTTCCACCTTCTCAGCACGCTCTCTTCTCTTGTTAGCACTTTTCTGTCTCCATCCTTAATCATACTCACCTGCTGTAGATCCTTTCCAGCTCCTCCTTATTCTCACATACAACTCACTACCAGGCTTTTCCTTTGCTGCTCACCCAGGCCCAGTGTTCCTGACTTCTTTCTCCATTTCCTTGACTATCTCACTTTTCCTTTGCTAACCTCTTCCTTTGAATCCTTTCCTATACTCCCCCCCCCATGTCTCCTTGTCCTCTTTCTTACAAAAACACTTTCTTGGTAGCTTCCTTCACCACTCCAGCTGCACTTTCCCAGTCATCTGGTAGCAATACGTAACTGAACCAAGTAGGTTACATAA
>JAMQGT020006521.1:0-29626 GCA_024447675.2 Pterophyllum scalare
CTCCACAAACCAGTCCAACAATCACCCACACAGGAGATGAAGAGCTCTCAGCTCCTTACACGGTATGACAACAAACAACAATTAATTATTAATAAACTTTAAATTATATTGGATATTTATCCGTCTCGGTCATCAAAATATTTACAAAAATGCATTAAATGCTTTGATCCTGCTCACCTTTAACTAACATCCAGCTCTGTGGTGACTCTCTTCCTGAGTGTTCACACTTGTAGAAACCTTCATCAGACTTTGACACTGCAGAGATCTTCAGCTCCTCTCGGGTATCACTTTGAATAAGTTTGTCATTGTGGTAGAAAAACACTCTGGAAAGTATTTTTTGTGTTCTCAAACTGCAGCTCAGACTAACAGAAGCTCCTTCAGTCACAGGATGAACAGGACTCACCAGGATAGGACCAACAGGATCATCTGTGAAACAATCAAACACAATTGTTTCAGTCAGATCAGCTGCTGCAGACTTTTAGAAAAAGCCAGAATAGAATACTAATATATATATATATATATATATATATATATATATATATATATATATATATATATATATATATATATTTAAAAGCCACATCAGCCACCTCCTCTACATGGATAACATCAAGCTGTACGCGAGGAGTGAACAAGATATCGATTCACTGATCCACACCACCGGGATCTACAACAGTGATATTGGAATGTCATTCGGACTGGAGAAGTGTAATTGAACGGTAGAGAGGCAAAGCAAGTCAGAACTGAGGGGATTGCAACACCAGAAGGAAACATTGCAGACACTGAGGAAGCCCCCAAGGATGGCTGAGAACAATAGAGCTAAGATCTTGTGGGACTTCCAGAAACAAACAAACTTGTGATGGCTGACCAACCGGACATTGTAGTGGTGGACAAACGGTTCTTGTTTTGTTCTGTGATCAATGACACAAAAAATTCAAACCTTTCACTAATTCAAATCATCATTACAATATGGACAAATAAGGAGAAATACATTGCTGTGGAAAAGTCTTGAGCCACCCCACATTTATTTCTATTTTGCTGGGAAATATGTGCAGCAATTTATTGAAACATGTGAAAACATACATGGTAATGTAGTGTATGAAGGCAAAAACAGAGTTTGTAGCTTTGATATGACCACCTTTATTCTTCAGCACAGGCTGACTCTCTTCTAATTTCTTGAAGTAGTCGTCAGGAGTAATTCTCCAGGCTTCTTCAAGGACATTCAGAAGCTCTTCTGTCTATAAGACAACCAGACCTCTCAGATCATCAGCTGACGATCTTTTACATTTAACTGTCCCCAGAATTAGATCTACTTGTTCTCAGGGTGCTTTCAGTTAATGTGGTCCTGTTCTTTGGAACAAGCCATGTGCTGACCTGAGGTCAGTTACAACAGTGTCTACATTCAAAAACAGACTCAAAACAATTTTTTTCTCACAGGCATACAACTAATAACTGTGTGTGTTTCTGTGTGTATATTAACTTGGATTATATTCCTTTGTAAAGTTGTACTGTGTTAAGGTATTGTAGACCTGCATATGCCATTATTCTGTTTTCTTCTGTGTTAAGCACACTGAGTTTACATGCAATAAAATGTGCGGTATAAATAGAATAACCATTGCCATTTATTGGATGTTGCCTGCCTTTCGTTTTGTTCTCTGTCAACATGATCCCACACTGCTTCAATTATGTTGAGGTCCGGACTCTGGGAGGCCAATGATAGTGTCTGAGTGTTGGTGCTCCACTGTGTGTTTTTCTATCCAGGTTTGTTTTTACTGCATTGGCAGTGTATTTGCGATCATCCATAAAAATGGCTTCTTGACAGCCATGTTTCCACTGAGACCATTTCTGATGAGGCTTCAGTGAACAGTAGATGGATCACCTGAAGGTCCAGATGCATCTCTCAGGTCCTTTGTCAGGTCTTTGCTGGATTTTTTCCTATTTCTTCAGGACATGACTTTCAGTTACTGTTCATCTGCTGTAGATAGTATTTAGACCTGCCACTTCTTCTTTTGTCCTCCACTTGACCAGTTTCCTCAATTTTGCACATCATACTGAAATAGTCAGAATTACCTTGTCCAAAAACACAATTTTATGCCTGTCAAACTGTGTTATTTTTCAAAGATTCAACTAAAGAAATGGGAATAAATTATGTGTTTTTGTGACAAAAGTGCCTATACAGTTTAAAATTGGTCATGTGTAGACACAACACTGGCTCGTCCCTTGAGTTGGGTGCCTTTTTTAATGCTTGAATGAGTTTTAGGTCAGTAATAAGTTGCTAATCCAAAAAAAAAGAAAAAATTCCTTTGAAAGTGACCAGGTACAACGACTGGACTGAAAATGAGTGGGAAAAGCATCCAATGTCAGAAGAAAAAGATCTTCGAAGAGCCTGGAGAACTGTTGCTCTAGACACTTTAAAAAACTGCAAAGAAATCTGACTCCCTGGGAGCAAAATATAATGAGATGAGGGGTGGCTCAAGACATTACTGTATGTGACTTCTGTTTGTGACAGTGGAAATTTTCTCTGGGACTGTGATGGTGTTGATGCGATGTTTAGTTGCAGCTATAGGAGTGGAGATATGGCTTGTTAGCTTTAGAAAGAATGAGTACACATTCAGTGCAATTTGTATCTGTCGGTGTACCACAAAAAAATAGAAAAAAGATTAGCAAAGAAGTTTCAGCTTGGTCAAGACCTGAACTTTGTTTTTTTTTTGTCAACACTTCTATTTTGAAGTACTACATGCTGGCTATTTAAAAAGCCCTCACTAAATTAGATCGTCATATTCATTTTATATTCACTGCTGCATTATTGAGGTGTGCTTATAGAGTAGTTCAGACAGCAGTGTCAGGTAGAGTGGACAGGCACATTTGCTGATCAACTTCTTCTGTTTGTGCAGCCACACGAGGCTGTACGGCAAATCTACGAAACACACTAACCTGAGTTACTGGTGCAAGTGCACTCTGCACAGAGCAGTTATTTGTTTGTAGAGCTGTGCGCATACTGTCATGGTCCTGGATCTAGGACCCAGAGTTTTTGGGGTTTTGTTTGAACATTCAGAATCTGTTTGGATTCTTAGTTTAGTTACTTGAGTTCTGTTCTGTCTTATGGTTTTTATATTTGGTTCCTGTCTCCCTGTGTTCCCGCTGTGTGTCTGACTCCCTGATGTTTCTGTCTGGTTTTGTTTGTCTGCTTCAAGTGTCTTAGTTTTTAGTCCTGTCTCAGTATTTAGTCTTTCCCTGTTTTACTTTAACTTCAGTCTCGTCTGCTTCCTCTGTCTTGTTTGCGTGTGATTCTGTTCAGTTGTTTTCCCCGGTGTTTCCTATCTCCTTGATTACTGTATTACTGTGTGTGTGTGTTTGTGTGTGTGTGTGTGTGTGTATTGTCTGATTTTCCCTTGGTGTCTCGTTGCATCCTCATTTTTAGTGTCCTGCCCGTTGTGTGTTCTGTTAGTTTGTACTTCAAGTTTAAAGTAAGTCCTGTACTTTGTCCGACTGGCTTCAACCAGTTCTGCCCTGAGTTTTCCCAGCTAAATAAAGCTGATGTTTAAAGTTCAGTCCTGCTATGAGTCCTGCACTGGGGTCGTCAACCTGCCTGCCACATCTGTACATGGCACATACAGTGCAACTGAAAGTAAGACTATTTGCTGCTCTGAAATCTCTGTGCTGAGGAAAACACACTCATAGCAATATCCTTGCTACCACTACACTTGTCAACATGGCAGTGTTAGGAGTTTATTGCTAAAAAGGAAATGGAAAATACTCATTCACTGTGGGAACTGTGCAAATTTGAGATAAATTGTTTTATGAAAAAATAAAGCATTATAATGCATAGTTAAGACAACTTAAAAACTCATAAAATGAAAATTATTGTTTGCTACAGAGGATTACTTAATATAACATACAGGAGAGTACTCATAATGTGATGATTAGAATACAAGAAAAAAAATTATATTACCCTGTACAGTGATGTTGACTGCACTGCTGAGCTCTCCTGATCCAGACTCACACCAGTACACTGCAGCATCTGACTTTAACATGTAACTGATGTTACATGTGGATCCAGTCATTCTCCCACAGTCAGAGTACTGATGGTCATAATCAGTGAACTTCTTCACTCTCCACTCAGCAGAGTTTCCCTCACAGGTCAGTGAGACAGGGTCAGAGGTGAAGTGTTGCACTGCTGTCAGGACTCACTGTGAGAGACGCTGCTGAATGAACATCTGGAAACATGCAGGGAGGAGACAAAGCTCAGAGTTAGGATTAAAAACAGCATGTTATAAATATTCTTCTACTTTAATGTTTCTTTTGTTTCTATTTCTAAAGATCAGAGTTAACATTTCAACAGGGTGCAGTGTTTTGTTTTTCGTTTAACTGTGATTTTTAACCTGAACAGTTGGAACCCTTTAACTCTATTTTATACAGAGTAAGCTACTTTCAGCTGCTCTCTTGCCAAAAGAGATCATCACAGCGGGTAGCTGTTTTGTTTTTCATGTTATCATATTAACTGAAAAGAGAGAACAGAAGGAAACACAGACATTTAGATCACAGAGAGAAAGAAAATGATTCAAGTCAATTCTTCTTTTGGAGCACTTGAATGGACACAGACATTTAATTGTGGGTTATCATGGGAATTAGTTTCAATGCAGTGTATCTCACTGTGAATAACGATGATGTCATAACATCACCTTATTAAAATGATAGAAAACAAACTGACCTGCAGACCAGACAAACTTTGGTTCACTGTGATCAGTGTGATACTCTGGGTCTCCTCTTCCAGCTCTACACACATATCCTGCTGTGTGTGTCTGTCCATCAATGATGTAGGAGTCCTGTGCAGTCCCACTGCCATCAGGTAGCAGCTCATACCTGTAGGATTTCTTTGATAGATCAGGAACAGCTTTATACCAGTAGAAGCTCCATCCTGCAGACGGATGTTCAACCTCACAGTTCAGAGTTACTGAGGCTCCAGGACTCAGCCATGATGGAGACACAGTGAGGACAGGACGGGGTTCATCTGTTCAATAAAGAGTTTCTCTCAATGTTTAGTCTTTATGAACTTTAAGAGTCAGACTATCTAAACATCTAAAATCTCTCTAATCTCAACATGTACTAACAGAAACACATTTTTCCAGCCTGTTTATATTCTCAGGTTAAAGGAGCTATGACTCTACTTACTGTCAGAAACTGTCAGTGTGACTGAATCACTCCACTCTGTTGTTTTATGCTGTGAACTTTTCATTCGGCCCTTACAGCGGTAGTTTCCACTGTTGGATGATGAAGCAGATCTAATCCTGTATTCATTTTGATTTGGAGGTTTTGTGTAGCTGTTTGTTTCCCATTCATAATCCCACTCAGTGTCTCCTCCATGGATGTCACATCTGACAGTGATCGTCTCTCCTCTGTATATCTCAGTCCAGTTTGGATGCAGAGTCACAACAGCTTTGTTTGACACTGTTAATGTTCAAGAAAGAACAACAAGAACACATGAATGACAAAAGGTTTGATTTAAGACCAGACATTTGGTGGCAAACACATCATATTCTTAAATCATTAATTATTTAACACTGCGTTAAATTTGAACTCACAGATTGTCTCTATCCTGACTGACTGACTGTACTGTGTGTAGTAATCTGGGTCTCCTCTTCCTCCTCTGCACCTGTAGAGTCCTTCCTGTGAGACTCTGATTTGTCCATTTGAGAGGAAAACTGCATCTTGTGTGGTCAGAGGTTCAGAGAGTTTCTCATCTCTGTACCAGTAGTATTTCCATCCAGATGATGATGATGATGATGATGATGATGGGTTCACAGAGCAGGTCAGGGTCACACTGCCCCCTACTGGAACAGCTGTGTTATCAGCTCTCAGTCTGGCCTTTGGTTTAGCTGCAGTTCAGTTTAGAACAAGAACATAACAAGTAAATGAATCAGAACAATTTAAAGAACTGCATGGAAATACATTAATAATAAATATCACGAAACCATATGGTTGCAGTACAAGAAACTGTATACGACTAGTAGTAGTACTATGACTGACTTTACAGACTAGTAAAGTGTGATCTTTGCAGAGGTTTCAGGGCTCTGTACTACAAAGCAAGTTCAGCAGACCCAGCCTATCCTTCTATAATCTGGATCCATTTATCCTAACACCGGCAAGGGTTTTGCTTGCACTTTCACATGAAAGGGGTGCAGCATCTGACTAATTTAAAAGGGGCGTTTCACAGATCACATGACTCTTTTTCCACTGTAAATGCTCCCTGTGAGTGCCACCTACTCCCATCAGAGATGATAAAAAAGAAGAACTAAACATGGTGAAAGAAATCTCTAAAGAAAAACACAATATAGCAGTAAAATCCAACTGTGTTGTAAAATGGACACGTGATTAATGCTGCACTAAATCATTAATATGGTGATTTAGTGCACTGAGCTGTAAAATACATTTGTTATTCCAGTTAATTACTTTAGCTGAGTGCGCTCTCGGTGCTGCTGTTTATTTCTAAGCTCTGAAACTTTAAACTGGATCCATTTAAACATTAAAGGTTACTGTCCCACAGCCTGTTAAAGGAGACGTGGCCATCACTTCAGTTGGTCAGCAGATCAAAGTGAAATTATCGTGACTGATTGAACAGGTTTTCTTGGTGTGGGCATCCTGTTTAGGATCATATATTAATGGTTACAGAACAATAATAAAAAATAATAATAAAGGAATAAAGTTGCATCTGAGAATCTATATTTAGTACTGATGCTCATCAACTTAATATCAATTTAAATTTCATTTAGACAGACGCAGTGCACAATAAAACCTTGTATAAAACCAGGAGGGATGTATTATGTCAGGTTTAGCACCTGTAGTCCCTGGGCAGGTAGATAGAACAAAAAATAAGAATTACATTAACAACAAATGACACATCATCAAGATTTTAAAACCATCAAAATCACCACATCACACCCCACCCGACAAAATTATGACAATTAGTAAAATACAGAGAGTAAAACTATCAATTGTCAAATTCCAGATCCTTAAAACCCAACAGCACTTCAATCCTTCAGATACACAGATATAAAATACATCAAATTATCCATATACAGTACCATTCTAAAGTTTGGACACTCACCCATTCACATGAATTCATATGAATGGGTGAACGATGATACTGTCGTGCTTTTTTATTATGGATCTTAAGAGCACTTTTGTATAATGATTCCAGTGGTCGTAAAGCTGTTTTACACACCTGAGACCAACTTGTCATGCAATACAGAAAATATGGAAGAATGATAGCATGCTAATAAGTATTTGATCCTTCCATCAGTAAACACAAAGACATTAGATGCTATTCATAAACTTTAGACCCTTCTACTCTCTGTGCACAGAATGCAGAGAGATCTTCCAGGAATGGTGACACTATTAGCTGGGGAATTGATTGTTCAGTAGGCAGTGATTTCATACCTGTTTATCTTTAATCCTGAACCTAACCCTCTCTGGAGCACGTTAGGTTCACAGCATAAGTTACCATGGTGATGTACCAGTGAGAAGTGAGCCTCCTTCATAGCACAGAAAACCCAGAGTTAACCCTGAAGTTACCTGGATCAGACAAAATCCTGCTTCATAGCACAGGCCTCAGGTTTGTTTCATTTTAAAAAATGCATGCTAAAAACAGCTGAACTAAAAGTATCAATACACTGCAGAATAATGTGAAACTCCACATGTGCAGTCATATAAGAAAGAAATCATTTAGACTTTAATGCTCAGAAGAGCAATCAGTGGATTAAAGAAGTAATCTATCTTCCAGGATGTGGTGAAGCAGCTGAGACATACTGTAAAGTATTTACATTATTAGAACTGTACAGACACAAGTTACTCTGATATGTTTACTCTGTTGTGAATGATTCACTCTGATTCATTCAAAAAGATGTTTTTCTTTGGATGTCAAACATTTTACTGAGCAATACAAAGCTGAGCTGAAATGTTGCAAAGAGAAAGACATTTTTCACCTGTTTGATAAAACAAATAATTAAGATGAAAGATCTCCAACTTACATGATACAGTCAGTGTGATGGTATCACTCCACCCTGTTAAGAAATAGTTCCCTCTGCCCCGGCAGCTGTATCCTCCACTGTCAGACCCAGTAGCTCTGCTGATTCTGTATTCATTGGATGTTGGAGGTGTGTTTAACTTGGCTGGACTCCATTCATACCTCCACTGAGTTCCTCCACCTCCCTGAATCTCACATCTGACAGTGACTGTCTCATCGCTGAATATCTGAGTCCAGGATGGCTGCAGGATCACAGTGGGCTTAATGCGAACTGTTCACATAAAAATATCCAGTTAGGAGACAAATAGAAACATAAAACATCTGCTATTCATAAAATGAGAGCAGAGTGGCTGCAAAACAAAAATAATAATGAAAGAAACAGCTGATTCAAGGCCATAAACTACTTGGCAGACTGAACGTCACAAAGGCACAGACAAAATCACAACATTATGATTTTAGTATTTCAACTTCAAAAGAAAGTATTTAGTAAAATGTTCCAGTATTTACTTATAAATTCTATAAATTAGACATTTTTCATGAGTTGGAATAATTCTGCTTTAACCTCAAAAAGACATTATTAGGTGAGTTTAAGATGAACAAGTATTTCAACAAGAAGAGAAAATATCTAAAAACTAAGATCTCCAAATTAAAAGTTCAGTTTTTACTTGCAACCTTTCATGAAGAGAGACTGCAGCAGGATTACTGGGCTGTAAGGTCTGAGTATGAAACATAATTCATTTGCAGTTGTTGGAGTTGTATAATGAGAAATGGCAGTTTGGGAGATATTTCCTATTTTCATTGTCCTGCTTGTGTTGATGCAAATGTATGTATGACTTGTTGTATTGTACGTCTTGTGTGAGTTAATTTTTCAAATGCTGCTCGAACGATGTGCAAACTCTGTCTGTCTTATTGTTGCTTTGAACTAAAATGTGCAACACAATTCAGCGCACTGAAGCCAACACTTGCTCCATCATCCAACTTGTACAACAGCAATTAAGCGGCTGCCTTCAAAGTAAAGGTTGGCCCCCAAAAGCACTGTGTTGAATTGCAGTGTCCTTTTTGTAGTTGATGCTTAAATGTTTCTTTCTACATTTAAAAAATACACAAAAGATTTAATTTGGGCGCTTGGACAGTTCATGCTCTCAATCACACAATTTTAAAGAAAGTGGATCCTCAATAAAATTAAATTGATTTTTCCATTTGCCCATGTGTCCACAATATGTTACTGACAGACAAACAAACAGCACAAATCACAAGAGTTGATCTGCCTCTGGAGTGAAATGCAACACTGAACTCACGAGTTTCCTTCACGGTGACTTCATTGCTGTCCTCAGAGAAGAAAGCTGGATTTCCTCTCCCTCCTCTGCACTGGTACAGACCTGCTTGTGAGACTCTAATTTCACTGTTTGCCTCATTTCTTCTAATGAACTGATATGGATACAAGGCTGAACGATATCTGAACAAGTCAAACTTCCAGCCAGCAGAGCCTTGCACAGAGCAGATCAGTGTCACGCTGCCCCCTGCTGGTATGATTGCGCTTAGTGCTGTCAGTGTGGCTCTGGGTTTACCTGCTGTTGAGTTTAGAGCAGAAGTAAAACATTAGATTGTCACTTGCTTCAGGAACAAAGCTGTTACAGCATCAATCACTTTAAACACTTCTGTAGTTGTTTAGCTTCTAGCACCAATAAAAAGTGAGCCTGCATGTAACAGATCAGAGAGATTTGAAAACTACAGACTCGCTCTGATTCATTGTTCATTTACTGAGAGAAAAATCAGTTTTACCTGTGCAGTCCACTCTGTGCATTTTATTTTAATTAAAAGTATTTTCACAGTTGCAGTGCAGTGAATGGTGTCTTTTATTCCAGCTGGAATAACATTTGGAAAGGACTGTTTCATACGTACACCGGGACTAATTTACTACATCAGAGCTTATTAAATCTTAAAACTGCAGCTAGATAAGCACAGACAGGACCTGTTTCTCTCCTCACACTCATACTGTGACCATCAGCGCTTTAACTACCAAACTAAGAACAAAACATGCTCACTGAGTGACACAAAGAAACATGAAGTTAATTTAAAAAAAGTTTATTTTCCTTGTTTCGTTTTGAGTTGGTGAAATATATCCACTTACATGATACAGTCAATGTGATGGTATCACTCCACTCTGTTAACAAATAGTCCCCTCTGCCCCGGCAGCTGTATCCTCCACTGTCAGACTCAGTAGCTCTGCTGATTGTGTATTCATTGTATGTTGGAGGTGTGTTTAACTTGGCTGGACTCCATTCATACGTCCACTGAGTTCCTCCACCTCCCTGAATCTCACATCTGACAGTGACTGTCTCACCGCTGAATATGTGAGTCCAGGATGGCTGCAGGATCACAGTGGGCTTAATGCGAACTGTTCACATAAAAATATCCAGTTAGGAGACAAATAGAAATATAAAACATCTGCTATTCATAACAAGAGTAGAGAGACTGTTAAGAAAACTGATTCAAGAACAGCTTGGCAGACTGGATATCAGCACACATATACAGACGCCACAATTTCACATTAACTACTTCGGTTTAAAGTAGGGCTGCAGCTACCAGCTATTTTAGTAATCAAGTATTCTATTGATTATTCCATTGAATAATTGAGTGATTGCACAATAAATTGTTGTCTTATTAATGAGCAATAATGAATGTTCAAAAGAGAAAAGGCATGTTTGAAACGAGCTGCTCATTGGCTTCTATTTTAGAAATTGTAATGTTTAATAGCTTAACTGCATACAACTGTCAATAAAACAAAACCCTTTCATTGTATTTACAATTTAAAATATTTTTTAAAGAAAATACTTTCAGTGGAAAAATTCACAAATGATTGAGTACAATAATGTCAAAATAAAGTGTACATGCAACCTAAACTAAGATGTAAAATAAAACAGCCTTCACTCTGTCCTCTTGGAAGGTTTTTTTTTCACATTAAAAGGATGCAAATAAAGATTTCTGACAGTGTTGTGTCTCTTATGTCGAAATGAGTGAAGAGATTTAACTTCGTTAATAGTAGTTTTAATGGCAGCTTGAAAACAACAGCTTCACAACATGTCTGGCTCTAAAAAAAAACAACAGGTGGAGCTCGCGCTGCAACCAGTACAGCATGCAATATAGTACACACACTGCAAAACGCACAATCATTCATCTGAATGATCTAAATCCTAGATGAGATAGATTTGGTCTGTGTTCATGTGTACAGAATGTGTTTTTGTGCATGTATGTATGTGTGTTCATGTTTAAGTGTGGTAGTCAGTGAGTGAGTACGTGTGTAAGTGTTGGCTGCAATCAAGAATCGTGAGCATTTTGACATTCTCAAAACTGAGGTTTGTCCTGTGTTTTCCTGCTTCAGAAAACAGATGTTGTGATGGTGCAGATGTTAATAATTATTGTCAATCATTAATGTTAATAATATTTCAGTGTTTCAGTGTTCAGCCTAACAGCCCCAGGTCAGTGCCTCAGAGATTTAGTGACCTGTGTATATTTTTTACTGGCCTGTGGAAAAAGAAGAAGCTTTTGTTTTGATATTTTTAAATATTAATATAATTAATACAATATTTGATATTTTTATTCATCTAAACCTGCAAAATAATGTTACTAAAGCCTTAAAATAAATATGCTCCCCCTTCCCCGCCTTGCCCCTGCTGCTGCCGGTATCACAACCATGTAAAGCAGGAGGCTGCTGACAGCCTTCAGCAGCTGCCTGGTTTAAACATTCTGTCAGACTAAGCTCACAGTTCATTTTCATATTTTACTGTAATGTCTGTATCTTTACTGTAGATTTGCTGCTGTGTAAAAAACTGCGGTGGATTTGGACAGCTACAAAGTTCACTTTTCTTCATGAGCTTGTTGATCAGGTGGTGTGATGAAGGACCTTCAGCTGTTTCCCAGTAAAGGTTTTAATGGTGATCACAAGAACAAGCGCTGCTGTTTCGGATGCTAGAAAAAACATTTTCTTTCGCTCCACCTGAGCTCACGGTGTCGGTAAGGACTCGACTTCTTTGCTCTTCGTCGTGCGTGTGCAGACAGATCAATGTTAAACTGTAACATCATCATCTTCACTGCTGCTGTTGTGTTATCAGAAAACTTTGGCTGCTTGGGCTTAAAGTTGTAATGCTTTTTATTCACAGGCGTCTCCTAGATTTGTTTCTACTGCAGTTCTATTTTTGGTCCTAAATGTGGGCGCAATGCTTGAACTTACATGGTGACAGCTGTAGATTCATTGATTAAACCAAGTAAAACATTTTGCATTGAGGATTTTATATGATAGAGTTATTCAAGTTACTCGAATCATTGCAGCCCAAGTTTAAAGTGTTTCACTTTTAAAGGAGCGCTTTTAGTAAAATGATCTTGCATTTATGTTGCCCAGTTATCTTTTATCCAGATACCATAAATTAGTGCCTTCATAGAGCAGTGATTAACACTTTCACTTTACAGACCAACCCAGCCTCAGGGGGTCAGAAGCTGGTTTACTCCCATACTACACCAGCTGGTGAGCCTGGATGAATGGGAGCGTTGCATCAGGAATCATCGAGCATAAAATCTGTTGCAACTCAAACATCTGGATCCATCTATTGTGACGATCCCTTGGGAAATAAGGGAGCAGTCAAAAGTACCTCCTCCATATTCTATGAATTACATAACTTTGCATAACTTGGAATAACTCTGATTTTATCTCAAAAGGATTATTAATTGATTTTAAGATAAACAAGCAATTCAGAAGGGAGAAAAAAATCAAAAACTTTACCAACAAAGCAAAAGTTCTGTTTTTACTTGAATCACATCATAAAGAGAGACTGCAGCAGGATTACCGGCACATAAACATGGTGCACTTAATGTGCTTTTTGTAGTTTAAGTAAATGTTTCTATCTATATTTAAAAATTACATGAAAGATTTAATTTGGGAATTTTAAAGAAAGTGGATCCTCCCTTAAATGGATTCTTCCATTTGCCCATGTGTCCACAACATGTTACTGACAGACAAACAAACAGCACAGATCAAAGCTTGATCTGCCTATATGACATTAAACTCACGAGTTTCCTCCACGTAGACTTCATTGCTTTCCTCTGAGAGGAAAGCTGGATCTCCACTCCCTCCTCTGCACTGGTACAGACCTCCTTGTGAGACTCTAATTTCACTGTTTGCCTCATTTCCTCTCATGAACTGATATGGATACAAGGCTGAACGATATCTGAACCAGTCAAACCTCCAGCCAGCAGAGCCCTGCACAGAGCAGATCAGTGTCACACTGCCCCCTGCTGGTATGATTGAGCTCAGTGCTGTCAGTGTGGCTCTGGATTTACCTGCGGTTGAGTTTAGAGCAGAAGTAAAACATTAGATTGTCACTTGCTTCAGGAACAAAGCTGTTACAGCATCAATCACTTTAAACACTTCTGTAGTTGTTTAGCTTCTAGCACCAATAAAAAGTGAGCCTGCATGTAACAGATTAGAGAGATTTGAAAACTACAGACTCACTCTGATTCATTGTTCATTTACTGAGAGAAAAATCAGTTTTACCTGTGCAGTCCACTCTGTGCATTTTATTTTAATTAAAAGTATTTTCACAGTTGCAGTGCAGTGAATGGTGTCTATTATTCCAGCTGGAATAACAGTTGGAAAGGACTGTTTCATACGTACACCGGGACTAATTTACTACAACAGAGCTTATTAAATCTTTAAACTGCAGCTAAATAAGCACAGACAGGAGGCTGTCACACACTGTTTGGAAGACTGAAGGATACGTAGAGCAGCACCTGTTTCTCTCACTTACTCATACTGTGACTGTCAGAGCTTTAGCTACCAAACTAAGAACAAAACATGCTCACTGAGTGACACAAAGAGAAACATGAAGTTATTTAAAAAAGCTTATTTTCCTTTTAAAGGATTTTCTTGTTTTCTTTTTAGCAAGATGTTCCAGTATGTACATTTTCCAGTTATTATCTTGTATCTATATTTTATAAATTAGCAGTTTAGTGGTTAACACTTCCACCTTACAGAAAAACCCGGACTCAGTGGGTCACAAGCTGGTATAATCTCTATGTTCAACAGCAGCCACAGGTGATGATCTTATTGCCCCACAGCAGTGATTAACCTGCATTCTGTCCAACTGGACCATCTGCTGCTGACTCATATGCTACAGCTCCATAATCAAGACGAGATCTTAATAAAGCTTTATATAAATTTTAATGCTCCCCATTGTGTTCCAAGCAGACATCTCATTATATTTAAAATCTTTTACATTTTTCCTCAACTTCATTAACATGCTGTACCCATGGAAGTTTTGAATCCAAGTGCATTTCCAAAAAATGTAATGAATCCACTCTTTCTACCTTTTCCCCAAAAAGATGGATAGAACAATCTTTGCCTGTGTTTCCTTGTAAAATGATTGTAAAATGTACAATTTTGGTTTTCTCTACACAGAACTGCAGTCACAATGTTGTTGCTCATATCTGTATTTCCTTAACTGCCTCCTGCAACATCTGCAGATTTCTTCCTCTCTTCCAACTGGTAAAATTTGATTTTCCCTATATGTCCTGACATTCGTTCAAAGATATCTTCAAATAAAACAAAGATAAATACAGACAAATTAAGTTGCATGTAAATTTCATAGTGCACAGTGTTTTGTGTTTAGTTTTTTTTTTTTTGGTTCTTTTTTCACAGAGTTCTCGTTATGTTCCCAGTTTGTTTTGGTTTTGTTTATTCATCTTAGTTCCTCTCTTTATTAGTTAATGCTATTTACACATTGATTCCTAGTTCCCTTTTGTTCCTGTCTCCCCTGCATGTTTGTGTTCTAGTGTCTGTCCTGTCCCTCTGTCATGTTTCTGGTCTGATGTGTTTTGTGGTATTTCCTGTGCAGTCTGTCATGTCTGCGTTTGTGTCTCTGTCTAGTTGTTTCCTGTTTTACTTTGAAAGTCCCTTGTCCCAGGTGCATTGTGTTTAGTTTTGCTTCCCCTTGTCTCGTCTGTGTAATTAGTTTCAACTGTGCCCTCACCTGTTGCCTGTTCCCCAATTATCCCTCTGTGTATTGATGGTCTCAGTCTTCCCCCTGTCTCTTGTTGCATCGTTGTTGTCTCTCTGGCTGTGTTCTGCTCCCCTGCTCTCTGTATCCCTAGTGTTTCTAGTTTAGCTCCCAGTTTAGGTTTATTTGTTCTTTTACCTTGGTTCATTTGCCACTTATGTTCTGCCTCAATAAACGCTCACTTTTCATCATTCATACCTGCCGTCTCCTGAGTCCTGCATCTGGGTCCCAACCATCACACAGGCCACACGGCCCGCTCATGCACCGTGACCGTAAAAAATAAAATACTGAATGAAAAGCTATAGGTGTTAACCTTTTACTTTAAGCATATTCCAATAGGCACGAGTCTTAGCTAATCTTATCTTTCTTTAACAATGATTTCTGTCATTGCAGGATGTCGTCACTTACAATCTAATTTCTTGGCCCAGAGACACTCAAGATTCAGAATTTTTTTCCAGCGTATAAGATCAGCGACTCCATGTCCTTCACTTTTTTTCTTATTTGCCTGAAGGCTTTTAGTCCTGTTTTCATATCAACTTTGATGTACAATCTTTTCTTGTTTTATTACCTGAGTCACAGCAAGTATGTCAGAGGAAACAACATTCAGCACTCCCGTTAATTCAACAGTGGAAACACCTTTGAAAGCTGTGTTTTGTTTTTTACTTCATTCTCAGACTCTATAATCTAAGTTTCTTCAGTTTGACTTCTGCTTTTTTTTTTTTTACTTTTAATGGTGCAGGCTGCAAACACTGTCACACTTTCTTCACCTTATTGTAAATTTGTTTTCTTATATAGAGAAATTGGGGTGTGGCAATATGCAGCCAGTATGCAGATTGCATGTATTCACCACAAACTCTTAGATTTGAAATGACTCTGACTGACTAACATACACACAGCGGTGAGAATAAAACTGGCCAGTGCACACGTGCCATGAATCTGATGCTGATTCTGCATGCAAAATCCTTTTGCACAAGGTAAGAGCTATTTCACACACCATTGATCCCATTCATAGCAGCAAATCTACAACAGAATGGCTGAAAAAGTAAATAATCACAGTGGTGCAATGGACCAGTCAAAGTTCAGACTTCGAACTGATCGAAATGCTGTGTTGGGACCTTAAGAGAGCTGTGCAATGAACTGAAGTAAAGTTATCAAGAAGAGTGGGCCAAAATTCTTCTACAATGATGAGAGAGACTGAGAAACTGAGAAAATGATTACTACTAAGTTATTGCTGTTGGAGGTGGTTCTACAAGCTACAAGAATCATGGAGTGTACTTAGCTTTGATACACTATCCATTACTATTTCTAGATAGACTGACGGCTTAAGAAACTTCACACATCCTTCCTTCCCCTAGCTGTGAATGAAGATATTTTACAGTATTGAGGTAAAAATTCCAAGTTAAAGTTCTGAACTCACCAGTTTCCTGAACAGTGTGTAGATCACTTTCTGTTTGGGATGACCGTGTTTTCCGTCCATGGAAAGGGTGGGCCAACATCAAATTAAAGCCTATGGATGAAGAACTGGATGTTACTCGAGTTCAAATGCCTCTCACATGCAGACAAGCGAATACTTTTGGCAATATGGTGTAGATCTCCACACTGCCACATCACAGACAGATAAATCTGCTCCATCTCTGTTTCCCTCTATCCTCGTGTCCCTGACCACTCGGCCACATTCAGCTGGCTCGGCCCCTGCCTCAGCTGGCGACCCTCACCAAATCAGAATGACACCCTGAGAGAGCTGGGGCTCTCTCCCCACGGATAATCAGCCCGCTCATTTAGCACAGTCACCTGTTTATCTCAGCTACTGGTATCTGTGGAAACAAGTACCTGCCTGTGTCAGGGTTTTGGTTTTGGTTCAGATGTGACAAAAATATAACCACGAAGAGTAATTTAGACTGATGCAGGAGACAGGAAAAAAGAAATAAATAGTATTCTACGGCTGCTGCTATCGATTATTTTAATCGAGTATTCTAGCAATTATTCCATCGTTTTTCCCTGTGTGAAACAATCAGGGTGGATGGAGCAGCTACAAAGTTCTCTTTTCTTCACTTACTGATCAGATGGTTAATGAAGGACCTCCAGCTGTTTACAGGTTACAGGGGAAAAGCTTCTTTAAATGCTCCATTTACATGGAGATACCTGAGCGCTACAGAGTTTAAACGAAGCATCGAAGCAGCAAATTTGTGTTGAGAATTTTTTATAATTGAATTATTCGAGTTACTCAATGAATCACTGCAGCTCTATAGTATTCATAGTTTATAAACTCATTCTCTTATCTTCAGCATTTCCATAGCAGAGTGTAAATCAAGATTGAAAAAAAATCAACAAACTGATAGAAAATCAGCTCATTATGAACTAAAGTATTTTTAACAAGGTGAATTTTCAGATGGCACTAATTGATGTCTTATATCCTATAAACGGCTATAAACTGGTCCAAACTGTAAAGCAATAGCAGATCCAACACAATGTTCCACTTTAAACTGAACCACAGATCAAATTTTTAGACAAACTCATTAAACTCCTCATAAACTGTCATTAAATAGTTTCAGTAACATTCAAACAGAGAAAGTCAGTAATGTACTTACAGCATAAGCCCAGCACACAGAGCAAAGAGCGCCCCATCCTCACATCCAGCTCTGCTGCACTCTGAGCCACAGCTGATCGTTGTTTAACTTTTAATTATGCAGAAGAAGGAGATGCAGTGCTATTTACACTTAAGACTGTAACTTCTTCTTCTCAGTGGCCTGTCTGTGCTTCCTTCCCTTTCACACTGAGCTCAAACTGCTGCTGTAGCTTCAACCGCAGCAGTGGTTACATTTCCTGCCCATTCAGAACAGACTAGCTTGCTCCTTGTGTTGTTCCCTTTATCTGTTCTAATAAAAAACGATTCTGTCACTTCAAATCAGGCGACACTTTTGTTCAGATTACAGTTTTACTTCTTTCTTCTTTAGAAACTCAGATTTTTCCCATGTCCTGCGGAATATTCCTCCTCTGCCAGGCTTTTGGAGACAGTCAGTGGCTGACAGTCAGTGTATCATTCAACTGTGACAGTCCTCAACAGGTTCATACCAAACATGCTGGACAAGCTGCATGAAAATATATTGTAACTGACCTTTAGCTCAACTTTTTTCTTGCACTATTAGAGTCAAAAGAATACTGGTGTGGATCTGAGATCTTGTGGTTGGATTCTGGTTTTAGGTTTGGCTGTGACCTGAAACACAGGAAATGAGAATTTATGTGGTTAAACTGAAGCAAAGGACAAAAACATAAACACTCATGATTCTTTTGTTCTTGTTGTAAGTTGGACAAATGCAGATGCACAACAGACCTTAGCTTCTTTTAGAGATTTGGTGAGTAGAAAACAAAAATCAAAATGTTTGTGTCATACTCCATCATAAATTACTAGATCACAAAGACCATAAATTTATTTTATTGGCTTTTAAAAACTACAAAATATGATTTTACATTTTTATTAAAAGTCAGATCCACATGAACAGATAACAGCACATTTAGCCTGGATGTACTTTATTCAATTTATGCACCCTAATAGCATCCTCTATTGCATTTTATATGTGTTTGTGCATTTTTTTGTGTGTGTATTGTTCATTTTGCATTATTGCGAGTATTTTCATTTAAAATAGAAAAAGACCATTCATTTTCAACAGTAATTGTTTATACCTGAGTACTAATTGTAATCACAATGGATGAAAAAGTCACTGAGATATGAATTTTGAAATTTTACCAATGATGCAGTAGGGATTTCTCTTTTTAATTTTTGCTGACCTTGGCCTTTGACCTTGAAAATTAAATAAAATGTTCTGGGGCTCCTTAGAAATAACTCCACAAAGCTTTATCAATTTTGGTTTAAAACCTTTTGAGTTACATTGCTAATAGACTTACCTATGACATGACTGAATCAACTCTAAGATTACTAACATGCTCCTTGTTTCCATTTATTTATATATAAAAATGATGGACCAAGTACTGACGTTTATTAAGATTTAAAGGTTTTTGAGTCACGTACCAACAGTAACTTTAAAGAGTGGATTCATACTGAGGAAAAACACAAAGCTCAGCAAAAACCATGCTTCGCTTTATTGTATTAAACAGTTTTCTTAGACCAAGTTTTCACTTCCTTTTTACACATAAAGAGGTGTGATAGCAAGAAAAGGATGCCAGCACCTACTCACTAAAAGCAAACGTGTGAGCAGACACTAAATATCATACTGTGTGCAAACAATCAGATTGATTTTGTTTAAAAACGATATGACATATATTTGCATATCCTAATTTAAACAGATTATCTGGAACAAGATATTTCAATACAAAAATAACTGATGGAGGAAAGAGGAAGTGGATAGCCAATAATTATTCATATGTGTAGTAGTGTGAAAAGCCAAAGAGCTGAGTTTTGAAAATTTTCCATCTGCTGCTCTTCCTGTGATCTCTCTCTGCTTACAGCTGTCAGGACAAAAATATGTTTACTGGAAGGTGGCACACATTAAATTGTACTTCCTCATTTTAGTTGTGTAGCCACAGAAAAAAAGGTTAGTTGTTTTTGTTTTTGTCTTTACAGATAAGTTTGCAGGTAAGTGGTCACTTACAGATAGTGACATGCGTAACGTCTCTATGAAAGGCTCCGGAGCAAATACAACAACTCACATTCACACGCACACATTTCAGTACTTCCCCATGTTTTGTAGTATTTTTAGGTTTCATTTTTTAAAATATCGCAACCAACCCTTGAATACAGATAGGTACTGAAATGTGTATAAGCAGTATATAATTAACAAATAAGCTATAAACAGGCAGTTACACCATCATGCACTTTCCATGTTCTGTTTTTTTTATTCCACAACTCAAACCCAAACTACAGCAACAACAAAAATCTGCCTTTGGATTCTTTCTGTTTCTCTCTGACTCCCTGGCAGCTGGTCAAAGGCTGTTTCAGTGTAGCTCAGCTAGCATTATTACCGTAAGAAGGACAAAAGCATCACAGTGAGAGGAGATGCAACTGATAGTGCAGTGAGGTAGCATAAATACCATCTAAGGCAGAACTACAGTAGTATGATTATGTAATAAATCTCTAACTAGCTTAGTTAATTTAATCAAAACTAATAACTAATACTAAAACCAGAATTTACCAAATTTAAAAATCGATATATCACTATACTATTGTATTTCTCACTGTCTCATTTTGTACTCAGTGTTTACATTTTAGGAACAGTTTTCTATGCTACTCAAAGCTGCAGTATACAAAAAAACACATTCTTATTCATCTCATTATTTGATTATTATTAGTAGTATTACACACAGACACACACACAGTAAGTGCAAAGGCAGTGTCATAGCCATAATCAATAATAAAAACACCATTCCAGCTTGAGACTAAGATATATATATACACACACACACACACACACACACAGAGAGAAGCACCATGAACAACAACCAGAGTCAGAGGTTAGGAGAATGGGCACATTTATCTAAGCTGATGCTACAAACTCACAGCATCTTCTGCAACCAGGCTGCCACAAACTGATTCAGCCGAATCATAAAGAGAGCTGTGATGACTGTAAACCAATGAGAGAAGCCCATTAAGCA
Organism: Pterophyllum scalare; assembly: GCA_024447675.2. Classification (NCBI taxonomy): domain Eukaryota; kingdom Metazoa; phylum Chordata; class Actinopteri; order Cichliformes; family Cichlidae; genus Pterophyllum; species Pterophyllum scalare. The sequence continues at coordinate 20,680 of JAMQGT020006521.1, forward strand.
CAGGTCCTCACAGACTGACTGGACGAGGTCACTGTATAACAAACACACTCAGTGATAGGAATTCCTCATTTAACAGTCACTTCCAGTCACTTCTACATATATCACACAAACATGTTACAATATGAGTACATATTTTCAGCAAGTGGTAGCAATGTTTCAGTCCTTTGCAAAAACACCAACTATTCACCCATCAGAGCTTTATCTTGCACTCAGCAAAGTCATTGACAGCACTGCTCAAATCCACAGTCCTGGAGGTTAACTCATCCTGCTCCCCTTCCTTTGCCAACAGGTTTGAGGTCACGTGACACACACATCACTGTTGCCTCACAGCATGAAGGTCCCCTTTCTGTTTTCATGTTCTCCCTGTGTCAGAGTGGGTTCTCTCCCAGTACTCTGCAGGGGGTTAGGTTCATTGGTGGTAAGTGTGAATGTGGGACTGAATGGTTGTTGGTCACTCTGTGTTAGCCCTGCAGCAGATTGGTGGCCTTTCCACAGTATCATATATACTGTGTGCATCAGTGGCGTGCAGTGAGTTTTACAGAGACGATTGCTCAACAGTTGTTCATGAGCTCAAAAGAACGAAGAACACGTCAGCTGAAAGGCTTGATCAGTGTGTGGCATGGTTAGCTGTCAATATCTATTGGGGGGGGGGTAAAAATATTACTGAAAAATGAAGGTGAAGTGTTGGGAAAACGGCTGTTTAAACTTATTACGCTTAGTCAACCTAATGATTTCCCATAGATGCCAATCTGAAAGTGCAGCTGAGCCTGCACCTGCACAGCTTATTTGTATTATTAGACCAGAAATGGTCAGAGCTGCCCACTCTTCATCATCCTCAGAGCTTTCCTTGATAATGTACTAAAGGAGTTATTAACTTTTTCACTCTCCATCTTCTCTGCATCACACATGTTGGACAAGATGGTTAGTAAGAGGAAACTCATCTGGTAAAACACTGAAGCTCGTTTACTTGCTGTTTGCACACAAGGTGCACATCGTAACTGATCTCAGAGCAGTGAAAGCAGAGCTCGTGGCAGCTTGCCTCACACGCTGTTCTGCCATTGGTTTACATGAGAACAATCCAGTGGAAATGGTATCATTTTTTATTTCCGTTTTCAAAAAGTAACACGTTCAGATGGAAATGCAATATGTTGAAAACGATGTATTTCCCATTGCCAGGCCACAAGTTGGCGATGTTGGTATAAGAGTCGCAACCATAGTGCACATGTGCCACCTTCTCCCCCGATGCCATTTTCAAAAAGTAGTCCTGGAACCTGTCTGTGTAGGTTCTCAGTCATCCAGGTCTGAAAAAAGGGTGACTGGACATCTTTTTGTTTCTTGAAGATGTTTCACCTCTCCACCTAAAGGCTTCTTCAGTTCTCAAACCAAATGGTGGAGAGACCCTGCTATTTAAACACCTGTAGTCCCCTGGAGGTGGTTGTGACCCACTATTGATCATGTGCATAAATGTGCCAAGGTGTGAAAGGAGGCGTGGGTCAATACAAGCGGTGGTTTCAGATGAAACCAATTTGGGACTTGTTTCATGTGACCTATTGAAGTCACTGGAACAAAGATGTGAATGGGGGTTGACAGGATTGTAAGTGGGGGAAGTTTGGTAATGTAATCCACCTCCTCTGTTCAATGATGGTTGTTCACAGTGGACATAGATGGCTTCTTTTACTCCTCCTCCAAAAAAAAACCTGTCTTCACTGTCCAAAATGTGAACATTGGCATCTTCAAAAGAGTGCCCTTTCTAAGTCTTGTCCTGTTGAGGTGGCTCTTCTGTGTTGTGCCATTCTCAAAAAAACAAAGAAACAAACAAAAAATTTTTAGACCCACTTACTATCCTCACACAGAGGTTTTGCTTGGGTTTTTTTATAGTTAAGAAGGAATAAAAACACCAGGAAAAAATCTGGACTGAGGTTCTCATAATTTATACATGAAAGGGTTAAGCAGATTGATGCAGCAGAACTGAGTGTCTCTCCCACAAGGGCAGTTGGAATGTGGCAACGGTTCAATCCCTGGAAGAGAAGGAAGTTCGTTTTATGAGTCAGTTGGCACATATCATGTGCTTTCACGCAAGACATCCTTCTTCAGACAAGGGCAAAAGTAGTACTTCAGTATATAATTGTAACTGTAAGTCTTACAGACACCCAAATGCCCTAATTGAATGTGGGAAGTCCTCAGTGCCTCGTGATGAAATCTAGTTAGCACAAGCACTTGAAACACTGGAGCACCAGCAAAACTTTCCTCATGTGCAAGCCACAAATCCAGGTTAAAGCCCTTGAAAGTGAATTAAAGTGAGCTTGATCCAGAAACAATGCTGTCTTCTCTGAGCCAAAGTCCACTTAAAATGGACTTTGGCTCAGAGGCAAAGTGCAACACTGTTCTGTGGTCAGATGAATCAACAGTTGAAATTCCTTTGAATGCTGCATCCTCTGGACCAGAGATTCTCACATCCAGGCCTCGAGAGCCGGTGTCCTGCAGGTTTTAGATGTGTCTCTGCTTCAACACACCTGAGTCAAATATAGAAGTCATTAGCAGGACTCTGGAGAACTTGACTGCATAGTGAAGAGGTAATTCAGCCATTTGATTCAGGTGTGTTGGATCAACGACACATCTAAAACCTGCAGGACACCAGCTCTCGAGGCCTGGATGTGAGGATCCCAGCTCTGGACTAAAGTGCAGGGGGACCAAGTATTAGCACTCACTAAAAAAGCCTGCATCTCTGACGGTATGGGAGGTGCATCAGTGCCTATGGAATTGGCAGCTTACACATCTGCAAAGGCATCATTAGTGCTGAAAAGTATATACAGGTTTTAGAGCAACCTATTCTCCCATTCAGATAGCTTTTTTTTTTTCCAGGGAAAGTCTTGCATATTTCAGCAATATAATGTTAAACTAAATACTGATTCTATTACAATAGCAGGGCTTTGTGGGAGGGTCCAGGTGCTGAACAGGCCTGCCTGCAGTCCAGACCTTTCACCAACTGAAAACATTTGGAGCACCATGAAACTAAAAATATGAAAAAGCTGACCCAGGACTGTTGAGCAGCTAGAATCCTCTATCAGACAAAAATAGGACAGCATTCCTCTCCCAAAAGTCCAACGGTTCCTCATAAGTTGCCCGTTTAGAGGATGTTGTTAAAAGATGAGATGCTACACAGTGGTACACATGGACTTGTTGCTGCCATCAAATTCTAAATAAGCTAATATCTTTTTTCTCAGTTTAAACCTTTGACATGTTTTGTGTGTTCTATGTGAATAAAATATGGGTTTATGAGATTTGCAATTCAATACATTCTGTTTTTATTTACATATTATACAGGGTGCTGATATTTTCAGAATTATGTTTGTATTTTGATGTGAACTTTTTACATTAGCATGAATGTGAAAGAAGATGCAATAAAAGCATTTTTGACACTAAAATCAATCATGATAAATAATTGGGATCAGATTAGTAATCAAAATTATTGTGATATAATTTTGACCACACTCATGGAGCCCTAATAAATAGTGAATATAGCAATAAAAACACAAAGTTTTTTTTTCTTTTTTTATTAAAATGGCTTTATGCCATTACCATGTTTCATGTCTGCATCAGCATGAGAATCACAAGCAGAGCTCTCCCTGCTGTCAGCTATCAGGGATAAAGTATGTTCTCTGGAAGGCAGCACACATTTAGCCTAATTTGTTCTTCCTCATTTTACTTCTGCAAGCTGATTAAAAAAAGTGATCACTGTTTTTTTTAAAAAAAAAAAAAGATGCTCGAGATAAGCCTGTGGTTATGTGGTCACTTACAATTATACCATACAAAAATATTCACACAGCATTTTCCATCAGGGATGTGCTTTTTTTTGAGAAGTGAACCTTCCTGTCCTGGTTTTGCCTACAGGTCTGAAAATAAAGCCAAGATCCTCTTAACACAAACTGAATATAATCTGTTGAATTAAATGAAAATGTAATACAACTAAACAATTTATATAATAATTTTTTGTATACTGCAGCTTTGAGTAGCATAGAAAACTGTTCCTAACTGAGTACAAAATGAGAAATTGAGAAATAGAATATTATTTACCTATGTATTGATTTTTAAATTGAATAAATTCAGTTTGATTTTAGTTATTAGTTTTGATTAAATTAACTAAGCTAGTTAAAGATTTATTATATAATCATACTACTGTAGTTCTGCTTTTGTCCTTCATACGGTAATAATGATAGATGAGCTACACTGACACAGCCTTTGGCCAGCTGCCAGGGAGTCATAGAGAAACAGAAAGAATCCAAAGGCAGATTTTTGTTGTTGCTGTAGTTTGGGTTTGAGTTGTGGAATAAAAAAACAGAACATGGAAAGTACAGGATGGTGTAACTGCCTGTTTATAGCTTATTTGTTACTGCTTGTATACTGCTTATACACATTTCAGAATCTATCAGTATTCAAGGGTTGGTTCTGATACTTTAAAAGATAAAAAAATAAAAACAATAAAAATACCTCAAAACACGGGGATGTACTGAAATGCCTGTTTCTATGTGTGTTTGGAGACTATTAAGGGCAGCTGTATTTCAGTGACAAATTTATTTATATACACATTATTGATATATTAAGTTTCACAGCCTGTGACATAATGTTTTTCAGTAAACAGAAATTTACCATCATGTAAAAATATGGAATTTTCTGCAATATGGAAAATGTCTTTATATTTACAGGACAGTAAATGAAAATACTGTTGTTTTAGCTTTGAATTTACATTAAATCTTGTGTATGTACATAACTGGGGAACAAGGCACAGCTGAAGCCATTCAAGACCATGCTGCAAAGGAAGCAAAACTAAATGCATGTTAACATAAAACAAGTCTACAAACTACCTTACATCATTTACTTGACATGAACTCAGAATGCACTCATACTTACAGGCATATATTTCCCTTGCTCTGTGAGAAAACAACTTTCAAAAACAATAACTTGTTGACTGCTGCTAGTTTATCAGACTCCAGTAGCCTTTTCTTCTTCTACTACTGAAATTTGGGTCAACAAGTCCGCCTGCATCCTTAAAATACTAATGGCCTAAAGTCAGTGCTGAAACCCAGCGGGGTCAGGTGTTCACTCAGGGTATAGTGAGTCTCAACCACCCAGTCAACCTACACCTGGGGAGGTATGTTGGCTGTTAAAAAGTATCTAATATCTTGATAAATTCAGCAGATATTTGAGGTTTACACAAATACATTCCTAACTAAAAACATCTTATTTTGTGTAAAAAAAACCCAGTAATATTTCAAACTTTTGGCTGCTCTCCTCCACCATTGCTGATTTGAGTTTGAGTTGGGATAGGGTGGGGCACAAAGGATACACCTGACCTGGCCTTCAGGAAAAGAAGGATGTATTTTTGGGCTGCATTTAGAGGCACCTTTGAATTTGGACAGCTTTCATTGTAATCTGCCTTCAAATGCGTCCTTCCCAGGACACAGCCAGTGTTTTATATTAGCAAGCTAATGCTGCTAAGCTTGAGTTTGTTATAGCTGCCATACAGATGCAATGTGTATTGCTGTAGTTAATATTGTTTTTACAACAATAATTTTCGAATGTTCCTGCGCCAACAGTGCTTATCTGAACACTGGTTGGTCTTTAATGGTCTTAATCCAGTTCAAACTATGAATGACACTTTCCTCCCCTGAATTTTCCCCTTGTTTTTGGCTATTTGAGCAAAGTTCACCTCCTCTTCCAAAAGGTTGAAAATTCCACACTAACGTATATTCAATCTATCGGGACCACCACTCCTTCCAATGGCCATGACATCACATACCATGAAGAGCCTCACCCTGGACAAGCTCTGGCCCATGGTCAGCCCACTGACAGATCCCTTCCAGTTCACCTGCCAGTTCAGACCTGAAGCTGAGGACACCATTCTCTACCTGTTCAACCATGTGTACACCCACAAGCCAGCATGTGAGCATCATATTTTTTAATCCTCCAGTACCTTCAACACCATCAGGGTTGCTCTACTAGATGATAAGCTGCAGGTGGATACCTCGATAGTACTAGTTGAGTACCTATCTGGTGGACCACATTACGTGCACATGCAGCACTGTGTCACATGGTGTAGTCAGGAGCTCTTCACGTCATCTACGGCTGTGTGGCAGGCAGGAAGTGGACCCCAACGCAGGATACGGAAGTCAAGGTAATCAGGTAATGTAGCCTTTATTTGGCGTGAGCAATACAGAACAAGGGGGAGAAAATGCATCCAAACAGAAAGACTACTAAACAGGAAATCCCAAAAACCACGGAAACACATGGGCAAGACACAGCAGGGGAGCAAATGACAATGAAGCGACAACAGGCAGAAAAATCACAGGGCTTAAATACACAGGAGGGCTAATGAGGTAGGTGGAAACAGGTAGGAACACAGGTGACACTAAAAACACTGAGGAGACCAGGGGAAGCAAAACTAAACACAAAGCATGGGGAACACAGGACTGTCAAAATAAAACAGGAAGTGACCAGACCAGAAACACGCAGACTTGACACGGGGAAACACAAGGGACCAGAAATAAACAGGAATACAAAAGAGAACACAAAACACTGGGCCAGCGGCCCAGGACCATGACACTTTGGGAGATTGGAGTATCTCCCTGTCTCTTTACCCTATAAACCATGGACTTCAGCTACTGAACAGGAACCTGTCACCTTTAGAAGTTTTCTGATGACTCTGCAGTAGTGCAGAACACCAATGACCCCATTTCCATCCATGGGATCTATGCAGAGACAGGAATGGATTAAAAAAAATACCTCAGTGCTCACCTTCACAAACTGGACTTTATTGAACACACAGAAGCCCTCTATAAATGAAAATGCTGCATTGTTACAGTTTAAAAAAGAAAAGTATGCATACATTTAACAAAATAATTTTCTCAGTTAAAATCAGAGTACCATCTGGAAACTCCAGAATTTTATTCAATTCAGATTAGACAATATACTGATATTTTTGTGTTGCAACTTGTCATATTTGCTCACTCCTGCATGGAAGTTGTATAAAAATAGCTTTTTCTTATTTTTTGTGACTAAGAATTTTATGTTAAAAATCATTTAATTCGTTTTTCATTAGTGTGTGCTCAAATACGGGACTTTACAGGAGTGCTTTTTTAATATATCTGTCCCAAATTACAGATCCTGATTCAGTTTTATGACGACCAGTGAAAATTCCAGGCTTTTATTTTCAATAGTATCTGAGATATTCATGTTTAAATATTGCATCAGATTTCAATGTGTGAAGAAAAGGCCTGTGAGTGGGTGGATAGGACTAAAAAAAAAATAGAAATGCATTTAATAGATGAAGCTAAAATTTCACAGCCATCATTATATATGTACAAACTTTACACCATAAAATATCAAATAAGGAACAGTCCAACAGAAATTGTTCTAAAAATTTGATGATTTGAGATGAAATGATCCAAAGCCAGATTGAGGGTTGGATGACAGACTATAAACTGATCTGCAAGGCCAGTAATGTTGAGGGTGTGGCGCTTGAGTGTCTGACAGAGGTTTCAGAAAAGAAGATGTTGTCCAAGTTATGGTCAGCATTCGAAAATGCTTCATACTTTCTTCATCTTGTGCTGATCAGGTTTAGACTCATTCAACCACAATCATGTTTTTGACCTATTGCCCATTAACCTCATTTCATCTCTTCTAGGCTGGACTACTGTAATTCATTATTATCAGGCTGTCCTAAAAGCTCCCTGAAAAGCCTGCAGCTGATTCAAAATGCTGCAGCTAGAGTACTGACATGGACTAGAAAGAGAGAGCATATTTCTCCCATATTGGTTTCTCTAGCTCCCAGCTTGGAGTCGGGAGACCAACACCCTCTCTATTTTTAAGATTAGGCTTAAAACTTTCCTTTTTGATCAAGCTTATAGTTAGGGCTGGATCAGATGACCCTGAACCACCCCTTAGTTATGCTGCTATAGGCCTAGGTTTCTGGGGGCGGGGGGTGTCCCATAATGCACTGTTTCTTTTCATTCACCTTATTTACTTGTTTATACTTCATTTAATATACTTGTATTTAATCATTAGTTTTTATTAATCTCTGCCTCTCTTCCACAGTGTGTCTTTTGTCCTGTCTCTCTCCCCTCAGCCCAACCGCTCGCGGCAGATGACTGCCCCTCCCTGAGCCTGGTTCTGCTGGAGGTTTCTTCCTGTTAAAAGGGAGTTTTTCCTTCCCACTGTCGCCAAGTGCTTGCTCATAGGGGGTCATTTTGACTGTTGGGTTTTCTCTGTATTATTGTAGGGTCTTTACCCACAATACAAAGCTGTTTTCTGTGATTTGGTGCTATATAATTAAAATTGAATTGAATTGAATGGAACCTAATTAAGTTGCAAAATGTTTCTCCAGCTGTTTTTAAAGCTGCTTACTGTTCCAGCTTTTTGATGTCCACATCTCAAATTTTTGAGATTGTGTAACCTCCATCAAATTAAAAATGAACTAATTTTTTTCATGAAATAGTAAAATATCTCAGTTTAACCATCTGATATGTTTTTAGGTTCTCTTGTGAATAAGATATGAGATTATGAGATGTTCAAATCACTCTGTTTTCTTTTACATTTTGCACAGCATCCCAACATTTACAGAATCGTATTGTATATACGCTGTATATATGCTGTATTTATATGTGATTTATATGTGATTTTGTATAAATAACAATCAGGAAACAGCTGCTGATGAAATTCCAGCTGTGCTCCTTGAATTCCTTGTTGTCTCTCTGCTGTGTGAAGTTTGCTGAGAACATAAAACATCTGCTGAACAAAGAATTGTGCCTCAAAAATACATATAAAATACAAAAAGTACAAAAGCTTTAACACTGACATTGAAAAGCATAACTATGAAGAACATAGATCAATACAGTGGTGTGAAAAAGTGTTTGCCCCTTCCTCATTTCCTGTTTTTTTTTTTGCATGTTTG
>JAMQGT020006524.1:0-10839 GCA_024447675.2 Pterophyllum scalare
CTCAGAGGTCACGCAGCAAAGGTCATTTTTTCCATTTTCTGACAAGTGCTCATGTATCACTGCTGGAAAAGGTTAGAGAATTCAGCACATGTCAGCTTCAGATTTATAAACGATTGCTTGTCCTATCGTGTTTGTAGAACTACAGAACGTTATTGCTCTGTATTTTTTTTAGATTTTTTAATCACAATTTCTTTTAAACTACAATTGTTTAAAAATATACCAGACATTGATGTGACTATAAATGTTAATGATTAAATCAAGATATTGATCTCTGTCTTTTTGTCCTGCACAAGGACAACCCGTGGCAATTTTCACAGAATATTAGACATTTATTGTGCTACTTTCAGTGCGTATTAAGATACTGATGATTCCACTTGCTGTTTAAAATGCATTAGAAAACCTGACGTGTAATGCTACAGTCTCAGAAGGGAAAACTGTGGTTGGAGACCGCAGCATGGCCAAAATTATTGCGACCAAGTGCATTGAACTTGTGATCTTGTTGCCTTTGAAATGGGTGCTTCAGAGCCGGGGCAAGGTTTGCAACCACTCACAGTCAGTTGCCATCCTCAAAGTGACTTTGGTGCACCAGGATGGTGTCAGTTTGGGATTGAATGGGGTCAAGTCGGCAATTACATGCAATCTGTAATAGTGCAGCGATTAAATGTGATAAATCGATGAAAACTGCAAATCTGCTGCAGTTTACATACACAGAGATTTACACTAAACATAAATTCACATCAACTGCTTACATTCAGAGTCCAGTCAGAACCTCATAGATCTGAAAGAGAAATTCAGAAATTTCTCCACAAATAGTGACATAATTGCTGGAGGATGGTGATTTAACTGCAAAATGACAGGTGCTCAGCAACCTGCATTTATATAGGAATATAATTAGAATGCAGCCAATTGAACATGATCTGTGCAATTGCCTTGCCTTGATTGAAAGTGGTCGCCATAGAGGTTGAGAGTGTTACACACCCAGCTTCTGGGTGACTGGTTGGCTGCCACGACCACTTGCAATCGGTCAATGAATGCAATAATAATTCAGTACAGTAATTGGGGCAACCACCAATTTTTACTGGTTGCAAGGATGTTATCCTATTTTTAATCTTGTGTGACTGAGCCATAACAGAGCATCTGACTTCCACATGCACTGGAGGTGTAGACTGAAAGCGACAGTAGTGAAAACTCAGTGGTGGAGTTTTTTTCTGTTGCAGTTTGCATATTTTTATTCGTAGAGTGGTGCTCTATGTCTCTTTTAAACTTCTCTGTGTATGCTTGTTGCAGACACACCAGTGTGTTACCAGGTGGAGGGCAGCAGACACGCCCTGAGGGTCACCCTTTACCTGGACAGCTGTCACTTCAGTGAGCTGCCCAGTCGGCTGCAAAATGGAGGCAGCCTCAAACTCCACACCGTCCTCTTCACCAGGGGTAAGACTGGGACAAGAGAACTGGAGAAACTCAAAGAGTATAAATCCAGGGTGTAGTTCAGCTGGTAAAGCATGACGCAGTGGTGGAAAGAAGAGCCACACAAAACCTTTTACTGTGAAATAAGCCACACAAATTCACTTATATACATTACACACACAGCCTTGGATCATTAAGAACACTCAGTGTACCATCCAGCCTTTCAGCCTCTTACACATGTACATTTGCTTATAACTTTATTTGATTTTATTAAGTTAGACTGAAGCCTTGTATTGACCATTTAAAACACTCTACTTTACCAACATGCTCACTTTGGCTCTCCCTGAGTCTTAGTCTGCCTAGTATCAAAGTAGAGCATTATACATCACGCCAGTCTGCCAAATAACTGCTAATTTTCCATGCACAAATGCTACTTGGAACATTAATCTCATGAGAGAACCCATATTGTTTACCATGTATTTCCAAATACTACACAGCTCAAAGTTATTCAGTAGTGCAGATTTACAGATAAACATCCCCACCTACTGGAAAAGAGTATTAACTGCAGGCTATGGGGAAGCACAGGCCACCCTGTGATACTCAGATGCTGCAGTTTATGTGTGTGTGTCCACATACGTTAGAGGCGGTCAGGTTTAGTACATGGAGGGATCAGATCTAACATTACATCTGTGTTAACGCTAAATGATCAGTTTTGAAGCAGCGAGTTTTCTAGATTGAGAATGGGAAGTTGAGTTCAGATAAGTTTGTTTCCCTGTGTATTAATCTGCAGCTTTATCCATGGATTTTTGGACTGTGACACATTCTGTGTGTATTTGCCTCTGAATTCCACCACAGTGCATTTTAAATCAAACAATCAAGATGTGATTGAAATGGCTTTAAGAAAATTATTGCAACAGCTGTTTCAGAATTCATGCACAACCTCACATTTTTCATAGGCTCAAAAGTAATTGGATAATTGACTGACTAGCAGTTTCATGGCCATGTGATACCTGTTCCCTCATTATTCCATATTAAGTAGATAAAATATCTTGAGTTGATATCAAGTGTTTATTCTGGTGCATTCTTAAAAAGAAGGAATGTACTAACCAGCTAAAGAACACATAAAGGCCCGAAAGACCACAGAAGAAAAGTTCATGACAGAATTATTTCCATGCTAAAGAAAAACCCCTTCACAACATCTAATATGCAAATAAATGTTCATCCAGTTATTAAAAGTAGTGCTAATATTTAAAATAGTTTGTCCATCTACTTTTGAGCCTGAAAATGAGGGACTGTGTATAAAGATGGCTGTAATTCCTAAACAGCTAAGTGCAATATGTTTGTCAAACCCCTTGAATTAAAGCTGAAAGTCTGCACTTCAGTCACATCTTTACTGTTTGATTTGAAATCCACTGAAGTAGTGCATAGAGGCAACATTAATAAAAAGTGTAATTTTCTAAATATTCATGGATCTAACTATATATGCCTTCTATCTGGTTTTTTTTTTTCTTCCCAGCTTTGGAGCGTCCAGAGGGAGTGTCCCAGCAGGACTGCGTTGCCATGGAGGAGTTCCAGCAGCGCACCAATGCTGTCTCACTGGAGAAAGTCAAGGCCTACTACCGCAGACTCAGGTATGTATTTTACACCATGTAGCTAGTGTTTCACCTTAAAGGGAGAGTTTGGCCTTTGGTGTTTGCATAACAGGTAGCACTCTGTATATTAAATATGTGAAAGTAAAGCTTATTAGATTCAAGGTCTAGAATTTTTCAAGGTTGAAACTTTATCATGTATCCAGAGAAATCCTTGAAAAATTCCCATATCTCGACAAACAGGATTTTATTGGCTTTTACTGCTTAGTAAGTGAAATGACTGGTCACTCGGTTCTCAAGCAGTAATGTGTAGTATGTTGTAGCACATATGATGTAAATATTAACTCTTGAAAGAGGTGGTTTAGGAATAAGGACATGCATGCATGTTTGTTCAAGCATGCGTATGCATGCATGTGTTTATTCAAGCTACTTTATTCCTCATATGTGCACACTAATTCCCAGAAAGCGATTCAACAATGCAGCATCAATAAATGATAAAATATTTAGTGTAGCAGTTGCAAATTCTGTAGATGCTTGATGACTCAGCTCTCCAACAAAGTGAGTCATAGGATGCAAATCAGTAATTTTTCAAACCTGATGAAGAGTTTAAAAACTGAAAAATGAATTATTTTGTCCTGATAGGGCTTTCTATTTGGAGAAGTCTAATCTCCCTACAGACTCCAACACCACAGCGATGAAGATAGACCAGGTAAATATATACCTATCCATGCCTTCCATTTGCTGTTTTTACAAATAATGAGTACTTTATAGCCTGTGTGGTCTTTTTCATGTATGTAACATCTGTTTTGTTATTGTAACATCAGTAAATTTTTTTTTATATAATGTTGTGACTGAATATAAATGCAAGCGCAGATACTGGGCCTTGAAGTTAGAGACCTTCAACCAAGCATTTCCAAAGTAAGATGAACTGGTGTGTCATTCCTTCCACTGGAAACCCCTTTATAGCCCATCAAGACCCTCCCCGTTAACTCCAACTAACCCCAACAATTATAAATTGTGTCCATTTGAACTTCAGGTCTAGTGTCCCACACTGACTGTAGATGAAATAGATTGCAGTCATTAAAACTGAATAGATTCTAGTTTTAATATAGAAAGTTTTATTGTCGGGTTTTCATTGCCTTTGAAGAGAGAGACTGCAGATTTAGACTTTCTTGTGTTGTATTTGATGGTTGTTTTCTCCCCATTTGTGTTTATCTTACAAGCCAGTTACCCTACTTTGCCTATTCCTGAGTCTTAAAATATTTCACATAATCCAATGTTTTATCTGCCTTCTCTCCAAATGAATATTATTGTATTATTTTCTGCTTACTTCAGTATGATGTTTTTGTTTTGGTAATAAGTGACCTTTTTCACCCACTTGGTGTGAATCCAATTTTAAAACTCTACAGTAGTCTAAACGGCTTGTTAAGATGATCTCTTCTGTATTTAATCACCTTGTTAGAAATGCATTTACCCCTAACCTTCCCTGACCTTTACTTCCCCCTGCCTCACCATAGCTGCTGAGACCCCTCAACACACTGGATGACCTTTGTCGACTAATGCAGTCATACATCAACATGCGCCCAAGTGCCCAAGGCCACCCGTCAGGTGCCAGCGTGCTGTGTGTGTCCTCTGAGCTGTGTAACCGCCTGGGAGCCTGCCACATCACCATGTGTGGCACAGGCATGCAGAGGTCAGTCTGGCACCACGCCAGAATTATTATACGGCTTTTGTTGTATCACTGGACTGTCATATGGAATAAAAATTAAGCCCCGCCGAACCTCACAAGCTCAACCTAACCTTACCATCTGAATTCATTTTACTTTTGCTTATGTCCCACAACTGCATATTTGTGTTTATTACAGAGGAGCACACAGTGCTAACCATTGGCCTTCATGTTCTTTGCAGATGTACTCTAACTGTGACACTGGAGCAGGCAATCATCCTAGCCAGGAACCATGGCCTCATGCCACGCTGCATCATGCAGACCATGGACATAATGCGCAAACAGGTAAACCTGTGTTGTAATGGATATCAGACTAAAGATTATGCACCAGAAGCTTGTTATGTTATTAGAAAACTGTTAATAAGACCTCAGTCTTATATTAAAATCAGGACTAAATTATACATTATACATAAATTAAACTTCCCGACAAAAAATACTCAGATATATTTAGTTTAAAATGCCAACTTTTAGGGGTAATTTAAATGGACAGCAAAGTTTTACTGAATTGAGTTGATACATGAAGATACTGGGTCAGAAATCCCATGCAGCTCCCATTGCCAGCTATTTAAAAGTGTGTTATTGAATTGTAATAAGTTGTTTTAAACTGCAACTTAGAGTAGTTTTAAAGTTTATATTATTTGTCAGCAATTATAACTTCTGTTTTTAATATTTTATTATTATTACGTTTGTGCATTGCAATTATTTCTTTACCTCTGCCAGAAAATATTAACACATGGAGAGTTTTGCATGCTTAAGTTTTGCACGACTTAATCAGTCATTCATTATAGTGAAGCTTATAGCATATATTTTTTCTTTACCAGGGGGCAAGAGTTGAGCTGTCTGCTAAAAATCTCAAGGTAATGGACCAGATGCCTCCATCAGCTCCAAGGTACTGAATGAAACTCTTTTCAGGCACTTCACGCCATGCCTTCAGATAAATTGCACCATTTATATGTAATCTGGGTGGACCGTCCCCCTCATTTGAAAGTTTTTTCCTTTTTTTTTTTTTTAACAGGCTCTTCAAACTATGTTTGCCACCCTCAGATGGAGACCTCTAAAAATACTGTCACTTCAGAGAAGTCATTAAAGAGAGGGTGAATGAGGAACTGGAAGATATTAGAGATGACTGAGGCAAAAAGACATGGCCAGTGGAAAAAAAATCTGCCTCTCCCCATTGCCCCAATTACAGAGGGATCATTCCAGTGTGGATACTGCCAGAGTCTTCAGAGATCCTACAGTGAGACTGAGGCAACCTGAGGCTTGGAACTAGTTATGCATTATTTTACCGGAGCTAACCATACAGAAGCGTTATTGTGTTGGATCTCCTTCCAAACAGAGTTGACATGAATGACTTAACTGGTTCAAAATATCCACAACATGAGGAAAAGGGAGAAAAAAAATAAAACAATAACATTGGTTATGTTCACAGTTGAGCTTGTATTATTAACTGGATTAACCAAACTACCTGTAGCTGACTGTCATCCTAAATGCAGATGTCATTCATTTTGCCTTGGACTGCAAATTCCAGAGAGCTGTCTGTTTCCCTGTTTGGGCTGGTGTTCCCCATGGCTCAATGTGTGGACCCCATGTGAAGTAGAATACTTGAATGCCCTGTTATTCGTGCACGATGCTGGCTTATTAAATGCAGAAAGTCAAAGATAAGACAGAGAGATGGAAGTAGGGACTGAGGGGCAGATGAAGACTTGGGGTGGGGGGTGGGAATGGGGGTGGGGCTGTATTTTTCTTCAGCCTGCTGCATGTGGTTACTGTGCAATTACTGTAGGTTTAGTGTGAGTACTGTATTACTGCACTATATGAAGGATAGTTATTTATTGTGTCCAGAAGGAGCGTTTTATCGCCTACTTATACTATATCGGGTATTAAAGAATCTAAAAGCATTCCAGCCTACGTATTGAACAGTATTTAAAGGACCAATGGCATGCCGTCATTTAGATGTAACTGCTTTTGTGTATTTCATTTTATTTATGTTACATTAATCTTCAGGGAGTGCAAGGGATGGATCAGAATCAGGACAAAGGAAGCTTAAAAAAACTATACAAGGCTGTTTCTCAACAAGCAGCCAAGTTATCAGGTTACTGTTAAATTATTAATATATTATTCAAGTGTCCTAGTTGAAGGATTACATTCTCTTAACTAAGACACATTTTGATTTCTTTCTTTCTTTTTTTTTTAAATTGGCTTTTATTTTGTCTTGTATTAACTGTAGGTATTAAAAGAAGCACAAAAATTGGTCCATTCAGTGTTGGGAGTACTGTATGCAGTTTGCAGATGATTTAAACAAAGGGACTGTCTGATGACTGAAAAACAGTAACATTAGTTTACTGACATTTTTGTACATACAAGCTGTAACAGTGTCACAGGGAGAGAGAGGCTGTGTAGAAAACTGAACCAGAGAATTGCTATAAATTAAATTGGATTATTTTTTATGGAAATAATATAGTATATAAAACCTTTTTTTTTGTATGTGTGACTGTGCATTTAAAGAGATGCTGATCTTCTTTTCTAAGCGTAACCTCACTGACAACTTGTTTCTGACTGTTTAAAAAATGTTTGACGTGCATTTCGAGAATCTCTCTCGACATGCTGCATTCATTGTGGCAGATCATGAGATCTTTATTTGTTGGAATAGTCCCTACACATTGTTAGCATCACAAATTTACATCCAGCAGTTGGCATATCGTCCCTCTCCTAAAATAATGGCTGAAGTCAGTTTTAATGGAAATTTTATTTTGCATAAATCATTCTTTCAGTGTTTGGTTCAGTTTTTTTGTGTGTTCTGAAAAACCTGAAAAAAATGATTTAGGCCATTATTTTACGAGGGCAACGATATAAAACCCACGGTTATTTGCATTGTCACAATTTCCTTTATCAAAGTTGCTCCTAATTTGAGCAGTGTAAATATAAATGCCCAGTGCAGCATTAGTTATTGTAACCTGGTTTTACGCATGTTACCAGTTCAGATTAGCGAATGATTGCAGCATGTTGGTTTACCAGGACAGACACGTCACTGATTACACGTGTATTTACAGTATTCTAATGTTTCGTTATTGTATATACTTTATCTGCAATTTTCTGTTGCTTGAAAATAACTGTACAAAGGATTTCTGTTTCTTTCTAAAATTATCATTGTAAATGGGATCTTAACAAGCTAGTGAATAAAATGTTCTGAGTTTGACAAGATTTTCAGTGAATCAGTGCTGTTGGCTTGATCCAGTACAGGTTGGGATGTCCTTCAGGACATTTTCTTTTCATGTTTTGTACCCTTTCAACTTTACAGTGTACCCCACCCATGTTCATTTATGTACTCCATGTTACTGCAGGTTTCCATGACTCAAAAGGAGATTGGAGGATGATTGCATCTTTTTTGTCTTCACACCACGTCACAGACTGTGACTAAGTAATGCTGGAAATGACCATCCTAATGGTTACCTTTTCCATCTCACTTACTCATATGTTTGCTTGACAGCATTGTGCATGTGATCCAGACACAGGGGAGGCTGCTTTTGTATAAATAATAATCTGCAAATCATTTAAGCCTTATTTTTAATTTAAAATAGTGCAGGGAAAAAATAAATGTTGAAGCTGAAAATGTTTAATTTTTGTCAAAGAAGTAAAAATAGTTATAATGCGGTAACAAAAGACTGGCAAAGCTGTTTAATGCTTTAAAAAAAAGCAATTTGAACATCTTACAACTAATTAGGTTAACTGGCAACATAAATTAGTACAACTGAGTATCGCAGAGAGGCAGAGTGTTTCAAAAGTAATGATAGGGAGAGATTCTGTGCATCATTTGGGCTAAAGAGGACAGGGACCACTCAGCACAGTCTGAAAGCCTGCAACCATGACGATAAGGAGGCGCATTACTGCATTTGTCACGTGTAAAAGCACTATTAAAGCTGAACAATATATGCAGGGTACGAAAAACCTCCACTGCCATCCAGAAAGCATCTTTTCCATTGACTGAACTTCTTGGTTCACAAACGCCTAAAGTACAGTGAAACAACATGCTTCAAACTTTTTAGAACATGTTACTGGCATCATATTCAAAAAATAAAAATAGTTTTTTTTGTACTATTTTCAGTTAAATAGAGGCTTTAAATGCATTTTTACATTGTTGCATTCTGTTTTTTGTTTAGATTTCACTGGTTTGCAGGTTAGCAGGTGTAGCTGTATAATGTGGAAAAGGAAATTTCTGCCAGAACTGCTATGAATCATTTAGTGCGCATCCTTCTCTTTCAGGTGGATGCAAATTGATCTATACTCGAGTGTGCGCAGTTATAACATTGCAAAGCAGGCTGGGATTTCCCATTTCTTTGTCTTTTGTCTTGTCGTTGTTGACACTTTCTCATA
Source organism: Pterophyllum scalare (assembly GCA_024447675.2). Taxonomy (NCBI): domain Eukaryota; kingdom Metazoa; phylum Chordata; class Actinopteri; order Cichliformes; family Cichlidae; genus Pterophyllum; species Pterophyllum scalare. The sequence continues at coordinate 9,094 of JAMQGT020006524.1, forward strand.
TTGGCGTGGACTGTGTGCGTGCTCCAATCGAGGAAAAGCAAACCTTAAGTCATATCTTGACATAGTTTTCGGTGTCCATTACCCTGACTGAAAAAAGCTATACATATGAATATTACATGAGAGTGCATCATCCAATTAAAACCTTTATTGCGGTTTCTCTCTCGCGTTGGAATTAAGTGGTCAGGATGGCAGATTATCTTGGGTTGGGTTCTTAAAACCAAGACGCATTCCTTTGCCTATATCGTAATAACGAACCTATCCACCCTCAACATTAGAACACTAGAAGAACGCTGACCGTGTGTTGAGTTTCATTTATCTATCTTTTATGGACATTAAATTACTGCAGAGAGCCTTTAAATCGCTGATGATCAACGTGATAAGATTGTGGAGTGAAATCCATGTGCATTTCCCTCCTTGCTGTATGTCAGATGGCCGGAAGGGGCTAAGGTAAAAAGCATACACTGTGCAGTTTCGCATGGTTATTGCAATTGGTTTTCTAGAGGGACCGACACCGACTGCATTCACCACCAGCACACACCCCTCAGCACGGGTGATGCATCCCCGCGGCAAGGGCACGGAAACTCCTCCTTAGAGTCGTCTCGACTTTAGAATGGTGCAGAAATCTCTCAACGGCGGGGTTTACCCAACTCAAGCCGGAGAGAAGCAGCACAAAGTCGGATTTGTGGGTTTGGACCCGGGGGCTCCAGAATCCAACAGGGATGGGGCGCTGCTCATTGCGGGTTCGGATAGCACCAAGCGGAACAGCATCCTCTCCAGACGGAGGTCCAGCATCTCCGTAGGAAGACCAAGACCGGCGAAGAAAAATGCCAGCTATCGGAAACTACAAAATTTCCTCTATAATGCGCTGGAAAGACCGCGGGGATGGGCGTTCATCTACCACGCTTATGTGTAAGTGCAGTTTGGGCTTCAACCAAGCATGTTCTGCCACCGTTTCCCTTTCAGCTTTGAACACACCACAGTTACTATGTCATGAATTAGGGAAGATACTATGGAGTTATGCAGGTTTGCTGTCTCGTTCTGATTCAATAATCATGACAATATGATGCAATAAAGAGTTAAATGGTGTCCTGCTGCCAAACTGCTAGAGCCTAATTATGCGAGAGGAATCACTTTACCTGCATAACTCCTGCTGTAACTCTTATTATTGGCTTTTGCAACTCATGCTTACGTCACAGTGTCATTTTGACAGATTTTAATGTCTTCGTGACGCTTACAGTCAGCATTTAACGTGTGCTCACATTTACACACCATTGTTTTTCACTGAATGGAGTTACCATACATTGCGGCAGCTTTCAGCACTGTGGTCTGTGGACAGCTTCCGGGCCCAGTATTTACTAATTAACGCTGCAGTTCGACTACGCACAGTGATAAGGACTCTGCTAACATACATGTGTGAACACGTTATAAGAGAGTGCATTGTGTTTTACAGCCAGCAGCCAGACAGTCTGTTGACTTCTTGCAGCTGGAAAAACGGTGCTTTGCTTTAGCTTCCTTTGTGTGTCGGTTTAGTGAGGCTTGGGCTGAACATAAACCACTACCCAACGAGTTAATGTCAGACCCCAGAGATGCCATCATCGATGTGGTCTCATGATCTGTAATCTGTGGTGAGTGGTCAGTTCAGAAGCAAGAAAGCACAAAGGATGACAATGTTTTAGGGTAAAGGATTGCATGATTCTTTCATACTGAACTGGTGCTGCAGCAATTTTTATTTGCCAGCCTGGAGGA